>MJUU01006874.1:50195-89691 GCA_002080025.1 Modiolus philippinarum
CTGTAAGAGAGAAATGTCTTACAGGTATAGGATAAATTCTAACTGTAAGAGAGAAATGTCTTACAGGTATAGGATAAATTCTAAGCTGTGGCACTGCCAAAGGAAAAAATATAAGGTAGACAAAATTATGGAAGCTGCCACAAGTTACTGTAACTGTACTTTCTCACTTTTGAGACACAGCAATTCCTATTTTTAGCGGTGTGAGATTTCCTTGTCTTACACTAGTGTAAGACAAAAAAATCACATGCAGTTTACCAGCAAATATCATGTTTTGCATATAAGGGTCTATAGTCTACATCTGTCCTCATTAGTTATCATAAGTGTATCTAATCTACGTATTATAAAAGTGTTATATCATTTGAAGTAACATTTCAATGGAAAAAACAAGAAAAATCGACTTTTAAAATATGGCGCGCTCGGGTGTACATTCCTGATTTTATGACGTTACATAAGGGACATAACTCCTTGTGTAAACAGACGAAAGGGGACGACATTTTTGTGTGGATTTTAGTATATTTTAGGGTGATTACAGTGAGAAATAAAATCAAACACCAGTGGAAGTGCGAGACAAGAGAATCTCAGACACCCTCGGGTAAGATTTCAATCATCTCGGACTCAGCAAGCTTCGTCCGAGACTGGAAATCTTACCCTTGGGTGTCTGAGATTCTCCTGTCTCTCACTTCCCCTGGTGTTAGATTCTTAATTTCTTTCTGGGTATATAAACAACCTATTGTATTTCTACCTTGATCTTTATTCTGTCACAGTCAGTTCTCCATTGTAATTGGTCAATTAGATGTTGTGGATATTCTACCCTAGTGCATTTTATCCAAAAGGAATGAATACACTGCCGGAATGAATCCACTGTTACATTACTTGCAATAATGACCAGGTGAATTTTTTTTTTTCATAAACATTTCAAATGACAAATGTTTTCACTATAAATAGTATATCCAAATGGCTATTGTGACCAAGTTATGTTCAAATTGGAGTTTTGGCTACATAAGAGATCTTTGAATGCTTTGCTATAGGGTCCAATGTTAAACTATGTTCCCAATTGGTGGCCATGTTTTTTGTCAGATTGAAACAAAATTAGTAATCTTTGTAAAAGACCTTTAGTACATCATTCCTGTAAAGTTTGGTTAAATTTGCTTCAGTGGATGCTATGCAGACTTACTGACATATTTTTCAAGGGGACCAACTAGATATCATTGTGACCAAGTATGATTTCAATTGGCCCAGTACATTCAGAGGAGAAGATCTTTGAATATGATTTTCCCATAGGGTCCAATGTTTAACTAAGTTCCCTGCTGGCAGCCATCTTGGATGAGGTATGTATTTGCCAGACAAATTTTTACAGGGAACCATCCAAAGACTATTCCTACCAGGCCTAGCTGGTTTAAATTGACTTTGTAACTTAAAAGGAGACGATCTTTGAATGTGTTCTCATAGGATCCAAGTACATGTACTTTGAGAGAAGATATCTGAATATGATCCCCATAGGGTCCACTGTTAAGAGTAAATTCCAAGCTTGCAGCCATCTTGCATGAGAAATGAATTTGCTGGGCAATCCTTTTTAAAGGGGACAACCAAATGACTAGTATGACCAAGTTTGATTCCAAATGGCTTTGTGGCTTCAGAGGAAAAGATCTTTAAATGCTTTCCCATAGGATCCAATGTTAAACTTTGTTACCTGGATGTGATGCAGACTTGCCGGACACATTTTTTAATGGCTCGCCAAACCTCCATTTCCATTGTGGTAGTGTCATATAGCCATTTTCCCCCACCCTAGTTTTTACCGTGGGGCGGGGGGAGGTTCCAGATCAATGCTAATTGTCTCCCAGATAAGCTGACCATTGTGATCAAGTATGGTTCCAATTGGGAAAGAACTTTCAGAGATGAGGATGTTTGAATATGTTTTCCCATCGAGTTGAATGTTAAACTAAGTTCCCCACTGGTTGTCATCTTCGATGAGGTGTGGATTTGCCCAACACAATTTCTTATGGCCAGGTCTTGAACGGGTACTATTGTGACAAAGTTCTGGATTCAACTGGGTCAGCAGTTTCAGATGAGAAGAATTTTCAACAAATGGACAACAGAAGGTAGACACAAGTGATGGCAAATACTCACCCTGGCTATAGAAAAAGGACCACCCAAGGTTTATGGTGTTCTAATTTGAATAAAACTCTCCCATGGTTTCAGAGGAAAAGATCTTTGAAAGCATTTCACATACAGTTAACGTTAAAATATATTTACTGCTGGCAGCCATTTTATATGTGGTACAACAGTATAAGCAGTTTTCATAGGGGACCAAGTTTGATTCCAAATGGCACGGTAGATGAAGACAAGAAGACTACTTACATTCCAACTTGTCTAATATTTGACAGGATAGACCCACACAATAATTCTAATCTTTTATAGAGGATTTCTTAGGTGTCATAGTTAAAAAGTTTTATTTGGACCCACTCTCAGTTTTAGGAGAGAAGATCTTTGAATGCATTTCCTGTAGGATCCTGAATTGTATTCCATGCCGCTGCCCATTCAAGGAAGAATGAATATCATAAAATTCTTAAAAAGGGAAAACTAAAGCACTTGGACCAAGTTTGGTTTAAACTGGACCAGTGGTTTCAGAGGAGAATTATAATACATACACTACATGCATCTTCATTTCAATTTATTTACACAATCATCTTTTAATTTGTCATGTTCCTTTCATGATTTACAACAAACAAATTTTATCTCAATACCATACAACACATATTTAAAAAAAATATGCAGGTTTTGTTGTTTGTAGACATACCCATGCACATAGTCCTTTAATGGTTATTCTACTCATTATTTCATCATTGCAGGATCCCATTTTTTACAGCCTTTATTAAGGCAATAACATTTACAAACTTCAACATTTACTTAAATAAAGATACCTTTAGTGCCCTCAAGTTTAGTTTCACATGGAAGATATCTTCAGAGATTTGAATCCATCTGTCCATTTTTCAGTACACTTTGAACACAGGGAACTTCAGTTGGTGACCACAAAAGGAAGGGTGTATGACTCTATATGACTCTTTTGTTATGTAGAAGCATCATACCTTTAATTCTCTCTGTCCTAATTTAATACTCTCTACCATTTCCTTTAGATATATGTTATCTCTTCTTATACTTTGAATCATGTTCTGATAATTTTCTCTTTCAGAAGAAATATCCTAGGAATCCAATATAAAAACAAAATATAATATTACATTTCAAGGAAACAAATTATTACAGATGCTATTGATGAAAAGGGCTGATTCATTGACAATTTCTGATTAGTGTGTTGTTTCAAAAGCTAACATACTACCCTATTTTCATTTTCATACAAATATTCACCCTCTTCTCAAATAAATGGAAGCAAATTTTTGTTGGGTTTATATGAATCGAAGAAACAGAATAAATCATTTTTCACAGTATACTTGTTCAATATTTCTTAATTTGGTTAGTTGAAATATAAAGCAAATGTTCATCAATTCCAACAAAATTTAACAAAAGAGATAACATTGATATTATTCATAACTTAAAAACTAGAGGCTCAGGGACTGAGCCTGTATCGCTCACCTGACAAAATACTTCTGCCATGCATGAACAAAAATGATGTTTTTTACCAATGGAGGTCTAATGTTTAGCTATGTTCTCTTTTAGCACCTGTGTTTTTTTTGTCCTATTGAAATGAGTAAACTTTGCAAAGGACCTTCTAGTACATCAGTCCTATTAAGTTGGATTATATATGCTACAGCAGTTTCAAGGGAGAAGATGAAAATGTTCCCTGCTGGTAGCCATGTTTTCCATCTGATCAGAACGGAATGAGCATTCTTTGTATAGGACCTTCAGTACATCATTCCTGTAAAGTTTGAATTTGCTTTAAAGGTTTTAAAGGAGAAGATGAAAATGTGATTTTTCCCATAGGGTCCAAAGTTAAACTTTTTCCCATGCTGGCAGCCATGTTTTTTATCAGATCGGAATGAAATGAGCAATCTTTGCAAAGGACCTTCCAATCATCATTCCTGTAAAGTTTGGTTGAATTTGCTGCAGCCATTTCAGAGGAGAAGATGAAAATGTGATTTTCCCATAGGGTCCAATGTTAAATAATGTTCCGTGCTCGCCGCCATGTTTTATCGGATCGGAACAAAATGAGCAATCTTTGTAAAGGATCATCATTCCTGTAAAGTTTGGTTGAATTTCCATCAGCTGTTTCAAAGGAGAAGATGAAAATGTGATTTTCCTATAGGGAGTCAATGTTAAATTATGTTCCGTGCTGGTGGCCATGTTTTTTTACGGATCTGATCAAAATGAGCAATCTTTGTAAATGACCTTCCATTCATCATTCCTGTAAAGTTTGGTTGAATTGGCTTTAGCTGTTTCAGAGAAGATGAAAATGCGATTTTCCCATAGGGTCCAATGTTAAACTTTGGTCTGTGCTGGCGGCCATGTTTTTTATCAGATCGGAACGAAAAGAGCAATCTTTGTTCAGGACCTTTAGTTCATCCTTCCTGTGAAGTTTGGTTGAATTTGCTTTAGCCGTTTCAGAGGAGAAGATGAAAATGTGATTTTCCAATAGGGTCAAATGTTAAACTATGTTCCGTGCTAGCCGCCATTCTTTTTATCGGATCGGAACAAAATGAGCATTCTTAGTGAAGGACCTCTAGTACATCATTCCTGTAAAGTTTTGTTGAATTTGCTTCAGCGGTTTCAGAGGAAAAGATGACAAGAATAGAATTCCTAGGTCCCCCGCCGCTCATGCAATATACTTGTATATGAAACTGAAATATTTTCAAACATTCAGGGCAGTTCCAAAATTAAATATGTGGGGATACAAAAAGGATCGACCACGGCCGATGTTCCAACTTGACCAAGGTATTAATGGTATAAACGTTTGGTATAAATTTCATGAGAACTGGTCAAAATTTGTGGCCATGAGAGCGCTTACAAGGTTAATTTTTGGCTAAAACCGGCATTTCTATGTCCCTGCTCCACGTTGCAGAGGGGGACGAAAATGTTATTTTTCCCATAAGGTCCAATGTTAAACCTAAGTTCCTAATGGCAGCCATGTTTTTTATCTGATCGGAACAAAATGAGCATGCTTAGTGAAAGACCTCTAGTACATCATTCCTGTAAAGTTTTGTTGAATTTACTTCAGTGGTTTCAAGAGGAAAAGATGAAAATGTGATTTTTCCCATAGGGTCCAATGTGAAACATACAGTTTTTTTTGTAATTCTTTATTTTTGCAATTGGTACTAGCACATTACATCATTGTACACAGACACATTAACGAAGACGAAACATTACAAATGAACATATACAGGTACAAAACAACACACCAACATATATATATATATAAAAATATGTCACATAAGGACTTTGAGAAATGGTGAAACTATAAATATTAATTATATGATATAATATAAACATAAAACATAAACATATAGTTCCGCACTTGCGGCCATGTTTTTTATCGGATCATAACAAAATGACCATTCTCAGTGAAAAACCTCTAGTACATCATTCCTGTAAAGTTTGGTTGAATTTGCTTCAGCAGTTTCAGAGGAAAAGATGAAAATGTGATTTTTCCCATTGGGTCTAAGTTCCGTGCTGGCGGCCATGTTTTTTATCGGATCGGAACCAAATGAGCAATCTTTGTAAAGTACTTTAGTACATCATTCCTGTAAAGTTTGGTTGAATTTGCTTCATTGGTTTCAGAGGAGAAGATGAAAATGTGACCCTTTGGGTCAGGTGAGCTAACAAAAGGAAAAGCTGTCATGGAATGGATTAGTAGTTTTGAAAGTTTTCTCATAGGTTCTAATGTTAAACTATGTTCCCCACTGGCTGCCAACGTCTATAAGATGCAAACCTGAAAAACAACTTTTTTGCAAGGGACCACCCAAGGACTATAATGGCCAAGTTTGGTTCCAATTGGCTGAGTACTTTCAGAAGAGATCTTGAAAGTTTTCCCATAGGGTCAAATATGAAACTGTGTTCCCCACTGACTGCCATATTTGATAAGATGTGAACCTGAAAAACATTGTGGGGACCATCCAAAGAATTTTATGGCCAAGTTTGGTTCCAATGGACTGAGTAGAATATCTTGCTAATATGTTCTTCAGAGAATATCTCAAATGGATACATATTTTCAAATTTTGGCATTGTATTTTTTATAATTTCTGCATGTTATTATGACCATTCTGATTATAGTACCCTGATCTCAATATTTTATTATGTAAAGTTTTCTTGCAATTGACTGGATGCATGCCCTGTGGTTGTTTACAGGTTGTGATTGTCATCTATCTATGAGTCTTTTGTCAGGCAACTAATGACAGCAGTTGTAAGATCACTTTGTCAGTTAATTCTATGTTTATTAAAAATCCTGAATCCATGGATAATGAAGAGCATGCTTGTGGTGTTGTTCCAAAATTGGCAATGAATTAAGCTCAAACCAGTGCTAGGGGCTGTCTTGAACACTACTAGGCATTAGCAAAACTCAGAGGAGAAAATATCTTAAAGCCTTTTCCAATAGGGTTCAATGTTAAACTATGTTCCTGGTAGAAGCAACCTGGAAAAGGTGCAAACCTGAAAAAATCAACTTTTTTGTGGGGGACAACCTAAGGGTTTGGTTTTAATTATTGGCTGAGTAGTTTCAGAGGAGAAGATCTTTAAAAGTTTTCCAATAGTGTCCAGTGTTAAACTATGTTCCAGGCTGGCAGCAATCTTTGATAAGGTGAGAACCTACTAAACAAGTTTTTGGAGGGGACCACCTAAGAACCCTTGTGGCAAATTTTGGTTGGAATTGGCTACTTTGTTTCAGGGGAGAAGTTATTAGAATGGAAAATTTACTCAAGCAGGAAGACCGACAGATGGATGATAAACGCAAGGTGATGGCAAAAGCTCACCCTGGCTATAGTCAGGTGAACAAAAACTGGAATATGACATAAATATGCATTTTAAATCTAACAAACTTCTATCACATACCAAAGCTAGCTATTTGATAGATTGATTTTTTTATATCCCTACATAAAATAACATAATAAATATAAGAATTTTTCTGTGTTCGTCCTATATAAATATACCTGAAGTTCCCTTCTCATCTCCATACTCTGTAGATCCATAGTTGCTGTATACATTGTTATCATCTGTAAATGTTCATCTGTGGCATCTTTGTTATGTTGCTTCATTTCTTCTTCTCTGCCCTAATTTGTAAATATACCAAATTTAATCAAGATAAAATTTTATTAAGGCAAATTCTTACTATATGGAGAAAAAAAGAAATGATGTATCTAGTATCTTGTGAATACCAAATATAGGTATGAGTGTTTTTATTTGATTCAGTAGATCTAGTAGATTATAATGTAAATAGAGTCTGTAAGTCTGGTCATGTGATCCCAAGAATTCAAGAAAAAATTCCAATTTGAAAACATGTCCTGCCAGAACATGTATGACATCCAAATTTGTGACGGAATCGTCATACATGTCATATGTTTTTGATAATATTGCAACTTCCAGGTACAAATTATATAACCAGAAGTTTTAAAATTGAATGAAACTTACAGACTAATAGGATCTTGCATAAGGTCATGTTAAAGATCAGGATATCTTTCATGAGTGTAAGAAATTTTGTCTTTTCTCGAGTTTAACATAGAGAAAAAAGAGGAAAAGACATAAAATTTCTTACACGAGTGAAAGGTATCCAGATTTTTTAATTTTGACCGAATGCAAGTTCCTATTTCTTCCGTAAAATACGAAAAGAAACATCTGCAAACCTTTTCCATATGAACGTCTTCGCCATTTGAGTGTACTTTACATTGTAACGTCAGATGTTTTATGATGTTTAGTCATGGTAACGATTGTTTTATCATAAACAAGAATATGTTAGAAACGGACACAATGCCCCGCCTCGCACTTATTTTGAACAATGCTATATTTCATGATCATTCAAGCATGAATTTGGTAGCCTGGATAAATTTTTATTATGATTTTCGTTAAATTATATCCTAATGTGTATTTATATAAAGTTACATGATAATAGCATACATGCTTCACAGAAAAAAAACTTCAACCTAATTGTAAACCTCATACTACCCCTTTTATCTAAGATCGGTGAAGCATGAAGTTGGTAGCCGGGATAAATTTTTATTATGATTTTTGTTGAATTATACCCTTACATGTATTTATACAAAGTTTCATGATGATAGTATAGATCCTTCACAGAAAAAAAAACTTCAACCTAAGGGTAAACCTCATACTGCTCCCTTTTTTCCATGATCAGTGAAGCATGAAGTTGGTAGCATGGGTAAATTTTTATTATGATTTTTGTTTAATTATACCCTAATGTGTATTTATATAAAGTTTCATGATAATAGCAATACATCCTTCACAGAAAAAAAACTTCAACCTAAGGGTAAACCTCATACTTCCCCCCCTTTTATCCAAGATCAGTGAAGCATGAAGTTGGTAGCTGGGATAAATTTTTATTATGATTTTTGTTGAATTATACCCTAATGTGTATTTATACAAAGTTTCATGATGATAGCATACATCCTTCACAGAAAAAAAACTTCAACCTAAGGGTAAACCTAACTTGGGACAGACGGACAGACAGACCCGAACACTATATGCCCCCCTACTATCGTAGGCGGGGCATAAAAATGAACCATTACATGGTTGGCTATTTACCCATGTAAGATGAGGTCGTATGCATTGATCTTACATGGGTCATCTTACACCATAAACCACCATTTACAGAAGAAAAAAAAAGCTGATCAGGGTTTAATCCCCACTCCTAAAAATCAACCAATGTTTTTTTATGTAACTGTACCATGAAAAGCATGGCATGACAAGACCACAGCTTGTACTTTAAACAGGAATACAACTGAGTAAATTTTGATACAAAATAAGTATGAACATGTTGTTTCAAATACAGTAAAACCTATACTAACAAGAGCTGTCCCCGAATGGCAGCCAAAGATCCCCCCCGCTCATTGAACCCTGAATCGATATGGTAAGTGCAAAACTAAGTTGGTGTGGACACAATACAGTTGCGGACACAGTACAAATGTGGACACAATACAAGTATGGACACAATGATATAATCTTCAAGAAAAAGACTTTCCAAAGGGTTCCAATGAAAACACTCTGTCTAAATCAGACAGTTATAAAATTCACCTTTTTCAGCCTATTTGACATTTTACACATCTACATATAGTATTCTTCTTTTGTCTAAAGTTTCATCAAAATCCTTCAAGTGGAATAAGAGGAGTTGTGCATAAGAGGTAACCCATACATAGGGAATCAATGAAAACTCAAAGTTGAATTATCTCACCTTCCTGGTTTCTGACAATGATTATATTCCTTCATGCACATCTCCATATAGTGTTCTTACTTTGTGCAAAGTTTCATTAAATTCCTTCAAGTGGTTTAAGAGGAGTTGCGCTTACGAGGTAACCCATACATGGGGAATCAATGAAAAGTCAAAGTCCAATTATCTCCCCTTCCTGGTTTTGGACAATAATTATATTTCTTCATGCACATCTCCATATAGTGTCCTTCCTTTGTGTCAAGTTTCATCAAAATCCTTCAAGTGGTTTAAGAGGAGTTGCGCTTACGAGGTAACTCATAAATAGGGAATCAACGAAAAGTCAAAGTTGGATTATCTCCCCTTCCTGGTTTCGGACAAAAATTATATTCCTTAATGAACATCTCCTAATAGTGTCCTTCCTTTGTCTAAAGTTTCATCAAAATCCTTCAAGTGGTTTAAGAGGAGTTGCGCTTACGAGGTAACTCATAAATAGGGAATCAACGGGGTATAACAACCACTGATTTTTGGGACTTCCTGTCTATAACCACAAATCTTATTCCTCCAAAGAATTTTTCCTCATTAATGACCTTTCCAAAGCGACATCCTGCTTAAGTGACCAAGACTGACCAAATAAGTCCATTCATGTAGATTTGTCCCTCATATAGCAACTTTTTTTCAATGTTTTAACATTTCACATCGTGAAAATACGTAATTTATTCAAACCTACTGTATGTGTTGTATGTCGCACAAGCAAGTGGCTAGGACTAATTATAAATTCAAATTCATAAGTGAAGAGAGATACATCTGATTAAGATTATTTTTACTTGATTTTATGATCAGTCACTACTTTTGATGATTATATTTGCAAATGAATTGGTTTTTAAAACAATTGTGTTGTTCATCTTCTAATATATTTGAAAGATATTTAAAACACATTTTAGACAGATTTGTGCTCATTGGCCCTTTCATCATTCCCCAACTTCCTCAGAATCATTTGATTTCATGGGAGATAGATTACCAAGTATAATTTTTCAGCAAAGACAGCTAATCTGTAGGTTTTAATTCAGTATCTCTCAAATCCAGGAAATCAAGGAAATCAAATCCAGGATATCACGTTTTAATGAAAATATAATTTGTCCATGATCCATCAAAATTGGTGCGAATGAAAATAAAAACTCTTGGCAAATCTACATTCCAAATTCTCAAGTCCACAGTACACTCAGTACATAAGCATTCCTGGGTGATTATATACATTCATAGTCCCTTTTTTCATCACATCCGAATTCCAATATTCACACTGCACTCCACATTTAAATTCCCAGTACATTCAGAGTAACAACATTCCTTTATTTTTCAAGCGGAATTACATACCACAAATTCACATCCCATTGTCTTGAATTTACATTGCTGTGGTCTGAGTGAACATATCTTCATGTGGATTTCCATCTGAAATATTTATTTATATGTTAGAATAATTTTCACAATATTTCCAAAAATGTACCTTGGAATTTTATAAAAAGACAACTGACAAATATTTTTCTAAAATCTATTATTATATATGTTATGTTTCAACTGTCCACATCTTTTGAATGATTCAAAGTTTTCTTTCAATCAGCAGACATAATTTTATAAGGAAGGATGAAATAGAGTGATAATTGAAATAAATATTATGTGCTGTAGTAATACTGAGATCCATTTGATGTTGAAAACATACTCTGCAGAACAATAATAAAGATGTTTTTCCATCATTGTTCATTGATATGTTAAATTCTGCAGCAACTTTTTTCTCACGTCAATGTACACTGCATTGTTCCATTTTTTTCCATGAATATCTACCTCCATATCACAAATGTATCAAGGTACAATATTTTTTTTTATGATTTTCATGTTTGTACCATGTCAATGATGTTTTGTGTTTCCTGTATAAGATGTATATGTTTACTGTCAGATTAACATTCTTTCTGGTCTCACTACTCATGTTCTTGACAAGGTATCGGCGAGCCATGCTCTTTAGTAATACACCCGCTCTCAACTTCAGCTTCTAATAACCTGCACAAATTTGAAAATGCATCCTACAAAATGGCAAGAACATTTAAAGCTAGCAACTAAAATCCATCATTTCCCATTGAAGATAAAACTTCAACCAAAAATTAATCTTTTTTTTAATCATAAAAATGGGAATAAAGGGCTACGCCGAGCACAGCATGATACTACCGCAGCATGTCGACCACTGAAATTTGAACAAGTGTAAACTAAAATCAATGTGGACACAGTAATTTGCTGGACACAATAAGGACCTTGACACATAAATTAATTGGACACAAACTAGTGAAAATAAAAATTAGCCTTTTTAATGCCTTATTACTAGGGTATTGTAAGAGCTACCATCAAGAGAAATCCAAAGAAAAAGCTCGGGTTGAAATCCAATGAAAAATACAGATTTCACATATTTTGAAATATTTCAATTTGGTCCCTTTCACCCATGATAGCTTTGAAACCGAAGAGCCATGCAAAATATCCTGCCTTATTACTGAAAGCTTACAATGAGAATAATCCAGAGATAAAAATTCCATCAAAATCTAATGAAAAATAAAGATTTCACATATTTATAATAATTGCAATTTTGGCCCCCTTTGACCCCTTACAGCTCTGAAATGGTAAGAGCTATGCCAAATATGTTGGCATAATTCTGAAAGCTTACAATGAGAGGAATCCAAAGAAAAAAATCCAATCAAAATCTGATGAAAAATAAAGATTTCACATACTTCTAATGATTGCAATTTTGGCCCCTTTGACCCCTTATGGAGTTAAAACCATAAGAGTTACACCAAATCTGTTGACAAACCTCTGAAAGCTTGCAATGAGAGGAATCCAAAGAAAAAAATCCCATCAAAATCTGATGTAAAATAAACATTTTACATATTTCTAAAAATTGCAATTTCGGCCCTTTTGACCCCTAATAGCTCGGAAACTGTAAGAGCTACGCCAAATCCATTGACATAATACTGAAAGCCTACAATGAGAGGAATCTAAAGAAAAAAATCCAATTGAAATCAGATGAAAAATAAAAATTTGAGGTAATCCACATGTTTGAAATTTTTGCCCATTTGGGCCCCTCATAGCTTGGAAAAGAAACAAGTTATCAAAAAACTGATGGTATAGCACTACATTAATTTTTTTGTAAGGAATCCAATGCAAAAAACTGCATCAAAATCGGACTAAAAATAAAAAAATTAAAATTTTTGAAATTCGCCCCTTTTGGGCCCATTTATCTCGTGAACGGTACATGCCATGTGAAATCCGTTCACATATTGCTGATTGGAAATTTCCTCAGGAGAACACTGAAAGAAACCCCATCAAAATCCAATAAATAATAAAGATTCTACAGTCAAATATAAGAAAACATCAATTTTAACCCTTTTTGGCCCCTTTTTTTAAGACAGGTGGGGCCACAATAACCAAAACTAAGCCAAGCCTTCCTTTTGTGGCAAGGAACATTGTGTTAAAATTTCATAAGGATTGATCTACTGGAACTAAAGTTATTGACCAAAAACAAAAGTGTCTACAGACAACGACGACAACGACAATGCCAACGACGACAACGACGACGACGACAGCACCATACCAATATACGACCTCAAAAATTTTTGCAGTCGTATAAAAACTGACTAGCCCTGTAAACAGAAATTGGTATCCTTACATGTCTAAAAATGCATCCAACAACATGGGATGACTATACAAAGCTTGTGACAAAATTTCATATCAGATTGGTATGATTTAACAAAATCTTGACAAAAAAGATCTATAATCTAACATTAAGCTCTCAAGAGCCGTACGGCTAACCTGGAACTTGGCTAGTATAGAAAGTCTATGTTAAAGGTGATTCCAATTTGCCCAACTGTTTCAGAGAAAACCTTTATATGTGTTTCAATTGGGTCCAACTTTAAAACTATGTACCTGTTGGCAGCCATCTTGGATAAAGCAAGACCCTGAAAAACAACTTTTTGGAGGGGACTACGCAAAGACTATTGTGGCCAAGTTTGGTTTCAATTTGCTCCTCAGTTTCAGAGGAGAAAACCTTTAAAATGTTTTCCCTTGATTTCAATGTCAAATTATGTTCACTGCTGGCAGCCAACTTGGATAAGATTCAAACCTGAAAACACATTTTTTTAGGGGCCTACCCAAGACTATATTGGAAAATTTTGGTCCCAACTCACTCTTAGTTTCAGAGGAGAAGTTCTCCTTAATGTTTTTACCAAAAAGGTCCCAATGCTAAACTATTTTCCCAGTTGGTCGCCATCTTGAATAAGGTATAACCTGAAAAACAATTTTTTTTGTAGGGGACCAAACAAGGACTATTTAGAAGTTTAATTCTCATTGGCTCCATAGTTTCAAAGAAGATTTTTGAAAGTTTCCCACAGAGTCCAATAAGTAAATTTATTCCACGCAGGTTGCCATCTAGGAATGACGCAAACCTGAAATACAAATATGTGCAGGGGACCAACCAAGGATTGTTGTGGCCAATTTCTATTCTGTTAGGCTGTTTGGAAAGTTTTCCGCAGAATCCAATGCTAAACAATGTTTCCCTCTGGCAGACATCTTGGATAAGATGCAAACCTGAAAAAACTTTGTAGGTGACCAACCTAGGACTATTATAGCCAAGTCTGGTCCCGATTGCCTCTGTAGTTTCAGAAGAGAATATCTCTAAATGTGTTTTCCAACTGGGTCAAATATTAAACTATGTTCCCTGCTTGTGGCCATTTTGGATAAGGCACAAACCTGAAGGGACCACCGAAAGGCCATTGTGGCCAAGTTTAGTTCCCACTGGCACAGTATTGGAGAGGATCTTTAAATAAAAAATTTTGGCAGTTGGACAACAAGTATGCAAAGTGATGGCAAAAGTTCACCCTGGCAATGGCCTGGGTAGCTAGATGATATTCCCGTCTTTTTTAGGGGCCATTTTGAAAATGGCAGTCAACAAATAATTTTTAACATCGGTTTTAAAGTGTGACATCAATGCCTATTTAGAAACCAAATTTCATTGAAATTGGACAATGTTGAATTTTCCCACCTTTTTTGGTGACCATTTTGAAAATGGCGGTTAACAAACAATTGCTGACATCTGTTTTGAAGTTGCGACATCAATACCTACTTCATTGAAATCGGACAATGTTGAATTTTCCCGCTTTTTTTGGTGGCCATTTTGAAAATGGCGGTCAAAGAACAAATTCTAACATCAGTTTAGAAGTTGCAACATCAATACCTATTTGGAAACCAAATTTCATTGAAATCGGATAATGTTGAATTTTCTCGCCTTTTTTGGCAGCCATTTTGAAAATGGCAGTCCATGAACAATTTTCAACACCAGTTTTGAAGTCGCAACATCATGGCAAACATTTCATCATTTTACACTTAACCTTCATCTTCTATAGTTTTGGAAATAAAAGCCGAAAGATACAAAAATTAAAAAAATTCTGTGAAAAAGGCAATAACTCCTACAAGGGTTTATGGATTTTCTTCAAAATTTCAGGGTGGGTAGATCTTGATATGCTGTAATTTTTTTTGCAATTTACACTTGACCTCTATCTGTTACACTTTTAGAAATAAAAAACAAAAATTTTGAAAATTTTAAGGAAAAAGGGCTATAACTCCGGGATGAGTTTTTAGATTTTCTTCAAAACTGCACAGTGGGCAGATCTCATCATGCTTATTATTTTTACCATGTCAAAATTTTGATATCTGTAACGGTTTTCGAGTAATTTGCAAAAAACAGCAATTTACCCCTATGTTCTATTTTTAGTAACAGCAGCCATGTTGTCTGGTCTACGGACATAAAAATCACAAACTTGAAAGTGCATGCCCTGGTGATAATTCAGGCCAAGTTTGGCAAGTATTGGCCCAGTATTTTCAGAGAAGAAGATCTTTGAATAAAAGTTAACGGACCGACGACGGACGCCCAGTGTTGGCAAAAGCTCACATGGCCTTTGGCCAGGTGAGCTAAAAAAATTACTGTCCATTGTCTATGAACTTGACGGTCTACTTGTTTCTATTCTATAACCAATTTAGCAATTTCTGGATAAAATTGATCAATACCTATTGGTCCAGAGCAAGATATATTGTTAAAAGTTTTGTAGATTTGCTATTGTCAACTAATTTAAAATAAAATCTAAATGGCATCAGATTGCACAAGCCAAGTTGCAATTTCAAATATTATGTGACTGACCAAGTCAATGTGGAGACCCAAATATTTCTAAAATTGTCTGTCTATTATCTTCCCTACCTAATATCCAAAATTCTAAAAATTCAAAAAGGTCATGTTTCATATCTTGACATTTCAATATATAAATCACTGCAACCTCAACTTTGAACTGATTCAATCAATACAGGTTTTAAAAATATCTGGCAGCCAAGAAAATACTAAGATGTCTTTGAATCAAATGTTGCTATCAGTCACCATGACCTTGACATTTGACCTACTTTCAGCAAATCTATGCAGTTCTTCTCTTTTTTGTCTTAGTTTCAATTGAATTGAATGAAAATTTTTTGGGGTATTGGCCAGAAACAAAATTTTACTTAATTTTTCAATTTATTTTCAATCATTGTGACCTTGATCTTTGGCCCTCTTTTCCAAAATATCAATATGGTTCTTCCCCTAATGGTATCCAAAATGTCAGTTTGATTTGAATTAAATCTAAACTTTTTGAGTTATCTTCTTGAAAACAAAATTTTTCTGGAATTTTCAAACTACTTTTAGTCACTGTGACCTTGACCTTTGACCTATTTTCTCAAAAATCCATAGAGTTCCTCCCCTCCTGGTGGTATCGAACAATATTTCTAAGTTTCATTTTAATTGGATGTAAACTTTTTGAGTTATCATCCGGAAACCAAATTTTTCTGAAATTTTCAATCTATTTTCAGTGACTGTGACCTTGACTTTTGACCTTTTTTTCTAAAAAATCATCAGGATTCTTCCCCTCAAAGTAGCCAACAATAATTCTAAGTTTCATTTCAGTTGGATGTAAACTTTTCTAGTTAACATCCGGAAACCAAATTTTTCTGAGATTTTCAATCTATTTTTGGTCACTGTGACCTTGACCTTTGACCTACTTCCACCAAAATCAAAAGGATTCCTACCCATTTGTATCCAATAACATGTCCAAGCTTCTTTTCAATAAACGTTCTCCCAAAAGTCCAATTCCGGAACGTTCCGGGTGTTAGAATGGCGGGTCAAAGAGGTCAAACGGGGTAAAAATGGCGTCCCACTGTATGAGGGCAAAGGGAATAAATTCTTCTATCAACATATGAAAGGTGTTTATGATTGGAAAAAATCCGAACGTGTCATAAATCAACATTTTATCCCAGGCGGGTCATTTCCAACCAAATTATTTTAGGTCAAGAAAATAAATAGGAGAATTCATAGTTTACGCTCAACTGACGCCAGGTACCAGTTTCCAGTAGATTCGGGGTAAGATGTCGACAATTACCCAAAAATTTGAAAGTGGAATATCGTCTATTAGATGTTAACTTTTACAGTTATCATCCAGAAACCAAATTTTTCTGAAATTTTCAGTCTATTTTTGGTGACTGTGACCTTGACCTTTGAACTTCTTTCTCCAAAATCATTAGGATTCCTTTCCTCTTGATATCCAAAAATTATCAAAGTTTCATTGGATGTAAACTTTTTTAGTTATCATCCAGACACCAAAATGTTTCTGAAATTTTCAGTCACCGTAACCTTAACCTTTGACCTAATTTCTCCAAAATCAATAAGGTCCCTACCCTCTTGGTGTAAAACAATATATCCAAGTTTCATTCCAGTTGGATGTAAACTTTTTGAGTTATCATCCGGAAACTAATGTTTGAGGCACACACACATGCCCAACCGCAACACCAAATCAATAGCTAAGTTCAGCTTTTTTGCAATTCAGCTAAAAATCAATTAAGACCTTTTGAATTGTGCAACAAAACTTTTGTCCATCAATCTACTACGGCCTGCTGAGATTTTTACATTAGACATCAATCCTTCCAGTAGAAGAGAAAATGTTACAAAAAATAACTTGCAGATGAAGAGATGAATGAACAAACAGACATCCAGACATTAAACAGACTGATTACTATAGAGTGCCTGCAGCCCCTCCTGACAGGGCCATTAAAAAACTTTTTGAAGCATATTATTGAGTCATCTACAACAATAAAGCATAAAAAAAAGGAAGATTGATCCCTGTGTGATTTTGATAATGTTAAAATTAACCAGTTGGGAATTTTCGAAATACATATCATAATGCTTGTATCTCATCCTTCTAAGCTAAAAACATAACATTCAGCATATTTAAACTCAACATTTTCCAGTCTTATTTTTTTTTTAAATTAATATCTACTTTGTTCAATAATTATTAGAAACAATCAAAATTTCCAAGTACTGCGACACAAAATACTGAAAACTGACTGTTGTAAAATAGGGAATTTCCGTCACAGCATTAATGTTATACATAAAATGTAAAATATTATGATGATCCCACTTTTTACAACCAAATGAACCTTTAATTCCTTTCCAACCATCTCAAATAATTCCATGTTTTATCAATGATTTTATGGAATTTTTATTTATGCAACTAATCTAAGAGCTATTCCAGTAAATATAGATAGCAAAGGGCATGAAACACCATATACAATATCAGTGATTTTTCTAGCGCTCGTCACTTTCGTATTTTACGAAACAGTTTTCAAAATGACGAAAGTTTTCTGAACCACTTTCGTCACTTAAAATTTTTTCTCCTTAAAATATTAAGATATTATATTCAGTGTCATATTTATGACAAGTTTACAACCCCAAGCCAATTAATTAATTACAAAGGTGATGTTGTTACAGGTAAATTGCTAATCCGATAATTATACAGGTAATTAACAATACAGTACATGTAGTTGTCAAATCACCAATCAGGTACAATCATTAAATATAATTTAATTACCAGGAAGCCATGAAATGATAATATTTCAAGTTATCATTTAAAGTTAAAGTTTTAATTTCAACAGAATAGGTATTTTGCCGGTCCTACTTTCGTTTCTATCCACAACATTCTGATTGCGCATGTGCATATATAAACGGCTTACAACATGTACAAGATACAAATAAATTACTCCCAATATATATAAGACCAATGAGAAGATTTTTTTGCAATTGTGGACGGACGGACGGACGGACGGACGGACGGACGACGGACGACGGACGACAGACGACGGACACCAAGTGATGGCAAAAGCTCACATGGCCTTTTAGGCCAGGTGAGCTAAAAACTAATTATTAGAAGGAGCTCAAAGATCTCAAAAGTTACATGATCTGAAATATTCCTATGATATACATATATATCTTTTGTACTATAAAAGTCTTTATCTTTAAAACAAAGAGCTTTGAAGAATGACTGTCACGCTCCGCAAAAGTGACTAAAGCTTTCAAAATCCTGGAATAAACCCTGAATATTATATAAAATAATTCTAATAATATAATATAAAATATATTATACATATTATAAAAATAGAAATTAACCAACCCCAACAGAAAATAGGGGATGACATGCCACCGCGCAAGTTTTGTGTCCGTGAAATACCTGCATAGACTTGCTACACCCATGTGTTTTCATTTGCATGGACAGACAAACAGATGGACAGACCGACAAGGATAAAACAATATGCCCCGACTTTTCTTCACGGGGACTTAAAAAATCTCTTGTGTTCCACCCGTCGGAAAATTAAAAAGGAATAGCCCTAAACTAACATAATCTTAACATGAGTTCAATGAAAAATACAGTCCATATTTGTCAACTATCCTCCATTATGAGGAAATCCACTTGGAGAAAAAAAATTGACTAGGGAAAGCATACTTCAAATGGAAGAAGATACATGTACAGTAAACCTGTCTAATGCAACAACTGAGTATTCAAACAAAGTGTAAAATCAAACATAATTTTTTAGTCAAAAGACAGCTTTTAGATGTTTCATTAACCTTACTATTCCACATTCTGTAAAATCTGACACATATTTAAAGTTCAATAGTGTGTGGGTTTAGACAGGTTCCTCTGTACATAACTCAGTGACTTAAACATATTTGCATCAAATAGTTTTGAATCACAAAAAAAAACATTAAAATATTCTAAAATACATATAAAAAGATCCCTTTGTTATTCAAGTTAAAATTGCAAAGAAGAGATGCAACTTGCAAAATTACCCAGTGGAGATTTTTATAAATTTTCAGGTATGTACAACAGAAAGAATTTACCTAGTAAAGAACTAGTTTGTCATTGAACCTCTGCATTGGGGTATAAGGTAATAAAATTGACAAAACACAATATTCTTCAGCTTGATCTACCTTTAACGTGTATTACTTAAGAATTGTGTCTCATGAACATGTTGGAGATAAACCCATTCAACCTTTTTGCTTCATTTTCTAGGTTAATGCAATTGCAAGTAATCACCAATTAAAGTGATTGTGAACATTATTTAAATGATAAATACACTTTATATTCTAGCTATGTCGTAAAACTAGAGCATGTCGAAACTGGCGTTGTCAGAAGGGCCCGCAATTTCGATCCAAAAGTGAAATTGAGGTAAGTAAGGATTCAAATTCTGTTTGACACACACAAATGTGTTGATACAGTAATTTGCTGGATACAGCGATTTCTTGAAGTTTTACCAAACCATATCATTTCTTAGCTTCAGACTTAATATCAAATCATTCGAGCTAATACAAGTAAAAAGATCTTATGATGAAAATTTGGTTTACAGTAAAAAGTCAAAGTATCTGCAAACAGGAAGTGGAGCTTCGACAAATTTGAAAACAACTTATCATTTCCAAGCTTCAGACCCAAATTTCAAATCATTCCTTCCAGTAAAAGCCAAGAAATCTGTGACAGAAATTTGGTCTTTAGTAAAAATTCAAAGTATCGGCAAATAGGAAGTGGATGTCTGACAAACTTTTAAATTGCTTACACAATACAACTCATCATTTCCAAGTGTCAGAACAAATTTAAAATCATTCCCTGCAGTAGAAGCCAAGAAATCTTTACGGAAAATTTGGTTTATAGTAAAAAATCAAAGTATCAGCAAACAGGAAGTGGGAGTCCGACAATCTTGAAAATTGCTTACACAATAGAACTCATCATTTCCAAGCTTCATACCAAATTTCAAATCATTCCCTCCAGTAGAAGCCAAACAATTTGTGACGAAAATTTGGTTTTTAGTAAAATTTCAAAGTATCAGCAAACAGGAAGTGGGTGCCCCACAAACTTGAAAATTGCTTACACAATACAACTCATCATTTCCAAGCTTTAGACGAAATTTCAAATCATTCCCTCTAGTAGAAGCCAAGAAATCTGTGACGGAAAAAATTGTTGACGGACAGACGGACAGACAGACAGACAGACTAACAGACAAAGTGAAAACTAAAGGGCACCCGCATCTCAATGCAGGGCTCTAATTATGATTCCTGAAATGCATCTATATATATATATATTCATGTGTTATACAAACCTCCTCTCTTGGTAATGGTTCCTGTTTACATTTATAAGGACAAGATATAATTATTTTTCTGCAGCTGTTTTCTTCATGGTCCTGAAATAAATTTTAAATGAGAAGTTTTTAAACTTGAGAGGTAGTACTTGATCCGACATCTGTAAAGAGTTTGTATTCAAATTTGATATTAACCTGTTAGGGAAACCTTCAGGTATTTATAGACTGATATACGGTCAGATGAACACACGACCGTGGTTATCACACAATACATGTATAGTGCAACTTTTGTGGTAAGAAATTGTACTTCACATACAGATCTGTAGTCAAAGCAGCTTCATATTGTACCTCAAAATGTTGTATTTATAACTTGTGCCAAAAGGAAGACATCAATTTCCGAACATAGAAAAAAGAAGGGAAACGGGGAATGTGTCAAAGAGACAACGACCCAAAGGGGAATAATAAAAACTCAAAGCCACCATATATCTTCCATGAACGATGAGGAAAGCAGGTCAGAGTCGGCCCCTAAATAAAGAGTAATCAAGTTCAGCGAAATAAACATCATCCTAGACTCCTGCAGACATAAAGCAAACTAACTAGAAAACAGACAAGACACACAAAGGCTAAATAAATTTCCTGACTTAGGACAGGCGCAAACCTGCTGTGGCGGGGTTAAACTAGTATTACTGGCCCCAAACCCTCCCCCATAGCCAATGTGATAAATCAAAAAACAATTGTAACAACAGTAAAATTCAGTTGGCAACAGGACTGAGTCAGTTGTGAATAAAGGGCTATGCTGAGTGCAGCACGATACGACTGCAGCATGTAGACCACTGAAATTTCAACAAAAGTAGTTTAAAGTGAATGTGGACACAGTAAAGAGCTTGACACAATAATTAGATGGACTCAAAAAGAAGCTAGACACAGTTATTAGCTAGAAACAAAATAGGGAAAAAATCAACTCTTTTGATTACTTACTGATTAAAAACCGTAAGAGCTATGCAAAATATGTACTATCAACTAAAACTTTACATCCATAGAACTTCAAAGAAAAAAAAAAATCCATCGAAATCTGATGAAAAACAAAGATATGACATATTTAGAAAAATTGCAATTTTGGCCCCTTTGACCCCTTGTAGCTTATTGTTTCTATTCTTTTATTTTGCCATGTTTTTTTGTGCTTTAGGTCATATTTTAGATTATAAATTCATCCCTTTTAACAGGTCACATACTCATGTATCTCGTTATTTTGTTATTGGCATTTAGAGCTGTTTCGCAACACATATTTTGTTTTAGAGCTACACAATATCCGTTGACATACAGCTGAAAGCTTAGATCAAGAGGAATCCAAAGAAAAAAATCCCATCGAAAACCAATGAAAAATAAAGATTTGACATATTTAGAATCAAAGCATGGAATGCTGTTAAGGCAGGTTCCTGGGTATTCCCAGAAGTCCTGTAATTATTACTGTTTTGCTGAAATCTTGGCATGTAATTTTTTCAAGAATTAAAATCCAAAGTTTTCCTTCCCGGTTTGGGTTGTCTTTTCAGTTTTTGTATGGGTTGTTGGCGATTTAGTCAGTAAAACTCTATTTACATTCTATTGCCTTGTCCCTCTTTGTTGGTACATGTAAGTATTCCAAACAAGTGTTACACTCGATGGCTTGATTAATGTTGATATTTCTAATTTTGTCATGTTATCACTTTGATGACTACACGTATTTGACTGTGATTAAAACAATTACTTGTTTTCATGATTACATTGATATTCACAAGAACGAGATCTGAAGGAACCACCTGTAGAGGATTTTACTCATAACTGCCTTATCACAGGGAGTGGGAATTGCTTCCAACCTAGAAAAAAAACTTTTTACTATCAAACTTTTTTTTGTAGGCCGTAGCAAGTCCCTGTGGCCTTATCTGGGAACAACACCTTCCAAAACATATTGAATGGGTTGCAGACTTTTTCTTATGATGGATCTCTGTTAGAGCATTCCATATTTGTATTTTTTATCTACATGCACATCAGTTTTTTTTCTGTTGGAGCAAAGCACTGGACGCCGAAAATGCTTCTAGCCACTTATAATCTTTTAAAGGTTATAACTTCTACTTCTACTTCTACAAATTCGCGGCCACCATCAAAACACTGATTATTCTGCCACTTTTTGGATGCGCATGTAAAAATTTTCCCCAAATTTAGATCACAATAAATGAAGTGCTATACAAAACTAGATCTACTATGAAATAATATGTATAATATTATCAGGCCCCTCATGAGTTTTCAACTGTTTTTTTACATTTGACTTTCGTGATCTAGCATGAAGTGTTTGCTTATACCTGACTACGATTTAACTTTGGACATGACGGATGACAACGTCTTGCCTTCGTTAACGTGTTCTTGGCGCAGTATACTAACAGATTTCATCCCTGTTTCAACACAACGTGAAAAATGAATTACTACAAAAGAAGGAATCACAGCAAGTGATGAAAATTCAGCAAGTGATGAAAATTCAGCAAGCGAGCGCTTCCCCCTGTTGTAACAAATCAGACTCGGTGACAGTTTGGGACCTTCATGATCCAGTACAAGTGTTGTACTTGATTACGCTTGTGATTAGGAACGCCGTCAGAGATAAAGTTTAAACCTTCCGTGCTTTCATTGTTGACATAATTGAATTATTCTTAAATTTACTTGCATTGGAAGTATTCCATAAAGAACATTTGTTGTAATTACGGATTATTTTGAAACTTATTTGACCCTTATTTACAACAGCATATGTCATGCAGGTGTAATTAAGTATGGCCATTAATAGGTAAAACATCGCGCCACCTGTCGGGACATTAATAAACAAAACAAAAACGAAAACGAAGCTACGGTTTGGTTGATCCTTTTTTTTAAGTAAAGGAGATGTCAATGTAACCATTAAAAGGTTCAAAGTCATATATTTTGAGAAATAGACACATTTTTACGAGTTACAACAGCGAAAGTAGAAGTTGCTATGTATTCATTCATAAAAATTTGTAAAATCACAGCGCGCCACTGGAAATTTTTCTGAATGAACCGAATCGTGAATTTCAAATGTCAATTAAAGTCCTCTGAGATTAAAAAAAACATTGCATCTTTCAAAAGATATTAAATAAATACAATACACACATAAAACGATGTAGTTGATCATGAAATGAACACTGTATCGCCCAATGAATGGATTATTTTTTGTTCCTTCGTATGAATAACTGGTAAGCCGTTCGCGTTATTTGACGATAGTCTGGATCATTTGGGCTCTTTTCATATATAGGAGTCTCCTAAATGTAAGAGCCTGGTTGAAACGGACTAGTTTCAAGATGGCTTTACACAACAGCTAGAAGGCAGAGACCCTGCCTTAAAAATTGCAATTCTGGCCCCTTTGACCCCTTGTAGCTCGGAAACGGTAAGGCCTACACAAAATCTGCTGACATACTACTGAAAGCTTAGATCAAGAGGAATCCAAAGAAAAAAATCCCATCGAAATCCGATGAAAAATAAAGATTTGACATATTTAGAAAAATTGCAATTTTGGCCCCTTTGACCCCTTGTAGCTCGGAAACATTAAGATCTACACAATATCCGTTGACATACTACTGAAAGCTTAGATCAAGAGGAATCCAAAGAAAAATATCCCATCGAAATCCAATGAAAAATAAAGATTTGACAAATTTAGAAAAATTGCAATTTTGGCCCCTTTGACCCCTTGTAGCTCGGAAACGGTAAGAGCTACACAATATCCGTTGACATACTACTGAAAGCTTAGATCAAGAGGAATCCAAAGAAAAAAATCCCATCGAAAACCAACCAAAAATAAAGATTTGACATATTTAGAAAAATTGCAATTCTGGCCCCTATGACCCCTTGTAGCGCGGAAATGGAAAGAGCTACACAAAATCCGTTGCCATACCCCTGAAAGCTTAGATCAAGAGGAATCCAAAGAAAAAAAATCCCATCGAAATCCGATGAAAAATAAAGATTTGACATATTTAGAAAAATTGCATTTTAGGCCCCTTTGACCCCTTGTAGCTAAAAAATTGCATTTTTGGCCCCTTTGACCCCTTGTAGCTAAAAAATTGCATTTTTGGCCCCTTTGACCCCTTGTAGCTCGGAAATGGTAAGACCTACACAAAATCTGTTGATATACTACTGAAAGCTTAGATCAAGAGGAATCCAAAGAAAAAAATCCCATCGATAAAGATTTGACATATTTAGAAAAATTGCAATTTTGGCCCCTTTGACCCCTTGTAGCTCAAAAACATTAAGAG
Organism: Modiolus philippinarum; assembly: GCA_002080025.1. Classification (NCBI taxonomy): domain Eukaryota; kingdom Metazoa; phylum Mollusca; class Bivalvia; order Mytilida; family Modiolidae; genus Modiolus; species Modiolus philippinarum. Next base: position 75,300 of record MJUU01006874.1, read on the forward strand.
CTACGCCAAATCCGTTGCATACTCTTGAAAGCTTAGATCAAGAGGAATCCAAAGAAAAAAATCCCATCGAAATCCGATGAAAAATAAAAATTCTACATAATCTGCAAATTCGCAATTTTGGCCCCATTCGACCCCTCATAGCTGGGAAAGGAAACAAGTTATCAAAAATCTAATAGCTGAGCGCCATCTTAATTTTTCACAAGGAATCCATTGAAAAAAACTGCATCAAAATCAGACTAAAAATAAATATTTTTTTTTAGATTTGCCCCTGTTGGGCCCATTTATCTCGTGAGCGGTACATCCTACGTGAAATCCGTTGGCATACAACAGATTGGAAATTTCCTCAGGAGCACACTGAAACAAACCCCATCAAAATCCATTAATTAATAAAGATTCTATAGTAAAAACTGTGAAAACACCCAATTTCACCCCTTTTTGGCCCCTTTTTCTAAAACAGGCGGGGCCACCAACTCAAAATTGAAACCTCTGTTTACGCGTGGGCCAAGATACATCATACTAAAATTTCATAATGATCCGTTCACTAGAAGCAAAGTTATGCTGTCCACAGACGCAGACGACGCCAATACCATACCAATATACGACCGCAAAATTTTTGCGGTCGTATAAAAATGAAACTGAAAGAACTAAATATACGGGCATAAACATGAAATCACAAGAGACTACTAGCAGTTAACTGACATGCCAACTCCAGACCCATTACCAACTGACAAATAAAATTATGTACCCTCAGTATACAGCTTCCACCAAGATCCCTTTAGCATAATACCAGAATACAATATCCCCTGTCCATGCAATACTGATTTTAGAAATGTTTGTTCAAATGTGAATTTTTTTTGTTAATATACATGTACATTTACAGTAAAGCCTTTATTATTATGGCCATCATTTTATTTGCCATCTCAATTAACAACATTTTCCTAATATTCATCTAATTCTCTCTCAATGTACACTTTATTAGGCAGGACAAATAGTAGCATTATATTAAATGATTTCATTGTACTTTTACTCCCTAAATGTATTCTTTATTAACAAGAGGCTCTCAAGAGCCTGTATCGCTCACCTGGGCCATGCCTGACACAATAAGTCAAAATAATCACAACGTTTAAGGGTCTCATTTTCAAATTTGTTTATTGACTGTTTAAAGGTCTCATTTTGAAGTTTGCTGATGTTATATGATCCAAAATTAAACTATGTTCCCCATTGGCAGTTATTTTTGATGGGGCGTAGACAAGGCTGTCACCTTTCTTGAAGAAGACCATGTAAGGATCATTGCACCTCACTTTGGTTCCAATTGGCATAGTATTTTCAGAGGAGATCTTTAAATGATTTCCCATGGGGTCCAAGGTTAAACAATGTTCCCCGCTGACTGCCATCTTGGATGCTATGCGGACATGCCAGACACATTTTATGAAGGGGACCAAGTAAAAACCATTGTGACTAATAAGAAAAAGAAGGGAAACGGGGAATGTGTCAAAGAGACAACGACCCTAAGGGGAGCAATAACAACTCAAAGCCACCATAAGATCTTCAATGAACGGTGAGGAAACCCCACACCCAACGGTAGGTCGGAGTTGGCCCCTAAATAAAAGAGTAATCAAGTTCAGCGAAATAAGCATCTTCCTAGACTCCGATAGACATAAAGTGAACTAACTAGAAAACAGACAAGACACACAAAGGCTTAATAAATTTCCTGACTTAGGACAGGCGCAAACCTGCTGCGGCGGGGTTAAACTAATTTTATTGGGCCCAAACCTTCCCCCTATAGCCAATGTGATAAATAACAAAACGATCGTAACAACAGTAAAATTCAGTTGGCAACAGGACTGAGTCAACTGTGAAAAATGAAACTGAAAGAACTAAATATACGGACATAAACATGAAATCACAAGAGACTACTAGCAGTTAACTGACATGTCAGCTCCAGACCCATTACCAACTGACAAATTAAGTTATGTACCCTCAGTATACAGCTTCCATCAAGATCCCTTCTTGTGAGGAGTTTAGCATAATGATTTCATGTATATACCGGAATACATAACCGTGTTCATGCAATACTGATTTTAGAAATTTAGAATGTGTTTAGTTAAAATGCAAAGACCCTATCAAAAAATCAATGTTAATACCAAAGAAGGCCATACATAATGACTTGACGACAATACCGTAATTATAACCCTTATGAATTAGACGATTTAAAGGTTTTATAAGTTTGTTAGGTGAGTGTTAGTATGATTCCAATTGGCCATGTACTTTCAGAGGAGAATATCTTTGGTTTCCCTACAGGGTCCAATGTTAAAAACACTTCCTTCCTGGCGGCCATCTTGGATATCATGTGGACTTGCTGAACACATTTTTTTCAAAAAGGACCACCTTAGGACCATTGTGACTGTTTGGTTCCAATTGGCCCAGTATTTTCAGGAGAAGATTTTTGCAATATTGTCCAATTTTCGACAAAGTTCCCTGCTGGCCGCCATCTTGGATGACGTGCAGACTTGCCGGACAAAATTTTTAAAGGGGACCAACGAAGGACTATTGTCACATTGGTTTCAGAGAAGAAGATCTTTGAATGCTTTCCCATAGGAACCAATGTTAAACTGCATTCCCTGCTGGCGGCCATCTTGGATATGATACGGACTTGCCACACAATTTTTTTTTAAAAGGGGCTACCTAAGGACCATTGTGCGCAAGTTTGGTTCCAATTGACCCAGCGGTTTCAGAGAAGAAGATGTTTGAATGAAAAGCTTACGGTGGAAGGACCACTGACACAGTGATGGCAAGAAACTCACCATGGATTAGCCATGCAAGTCAGTTATAAAGTTATGCAGGCACTGAAGTTAAGATGATACTTCAATATTTATCTGAGAGAGATTTGTTTTTATTTTTATTTATCTGGTATAGATGTTTGCATGGTGGTCAAACAGAAATTACCTAGTCACACAGTGTACTTTATATACAAATATTATTAATTTGTGAAATAAGTAAAGATTATGAAAGTATTTTTGCAAAAAATGTAAAAATTTGTACAAAAACATTTTATTGCTCTTGATTATGTAACAAATAATTATTTCTAATAAAGTAATAGCAGGGAATTTCTCTAAAACTTAAAAGAGAAAAGTAAACCAAAGAAGATTTGAACACAGAATTTAAAGGGAAATAACCCATAACCATAATGGCATTGAAAAAAAAAATCTTGGTGAAAAAAAGAGTCAATAACTACAACACAGCCCATTGGATTTTCTTCAAAATTTCAGAGTATGTAGATCTTGATATGCTGAACATTATTGCAATTTATACTTCACCTCTATCTGTTACAGTTTTTGAAATAAAAAATAAACTAGAAGTGGGAGCAGTCGCAAACGACAGCTAATCCCCTCGCCCGCTGTTAAGAAATAATAACCCTTATATAATCTAAAGATGTAAAGATGAATGTAGAAGGTACATCCATTTAACAGTAAGATCATTGTGTATAACGTGTAGTATCTCAGATATAAACATTAATAGAAACTTTAACCAAAGTCAGTCAAGTGTAAAATGTAGGTCAAAGTGACCCAATTATCATCTGAAGCTGCAAGACTCTCAAGACGCATCCACTGACCACAGATGATTGATGTAACACATAGGGTATCTCATATATGAACATTAATGCAAACTTTAACCGGAGTCATTGAAGCATGAAATGTAGGTCAGAGTGACCAAATCAGCATCCGAAGCAGCATCACTCTCCAAGATGCATCTACTGACCAAAGATGATTGATATGCCACATGTAGTTTCTCAGATATGAACCTTAACACAGACTTTAACCAGAGTCACTGAAGCATAAAATGTAGGTCAGACTGACCTTATTATCACCTAAATCAGCATCACTCTCCAAGACGCATCTACTGACCAAAAATGATTGATGTGCCACCTGTAGTTTCTCAGCTATGAACCTTAATGCAAACTTTAACCTGAGTCATTGAAGCATGAAATGTAGGTCAGAGTGACCAAATCATCATCCGAAGCAGCATCACTCTCCAAGACGCATCTACTGACCAAAGATGATTGATGTGCCACATGTAGTTTCTCAGATATGAACCTTAACACAAACTTTAACCGGAGTCATTGAAGCATGAAATGTAGGTCAGAGTGACCCAATCATCATCCGAAGCAGCATCACTCTCCAAGGTGCATCTACTGACCAAAGATGATTGATGTGCCACATGTTGTTCCTCAGATATGAACCTTAACGCAAACTTTAACCTAAGGTGGGACGAACGGACGGACGGACGGACGGACGGGCGAGATGCTATATCCCCTCCCCAACTTCGTTGGGCGAGGGGATAAAAATGCTTAAATTTTGAAAATTTTACGGAAAAAGGGCTGTAACTCTGAGACGGGTTTTCCGATTTTCTTCAAAATTGCAGGGCAGATAGATCTCATCATTCTGATCAATTTAACCTCCATGTCAGATTTTTTATATCTGCAACGGTTTTTGAGTTATTTGCCAAAAGCAGTAATTTACCCCTATGTTCTATTTTTAGTAACAGCAGCCATGTTGTTTGGTCTTCGGACTAACTGAACCCCCTTTTTTAAACCACATACCCTGGTGATGATCCAGGCCAAGTTTGGATTAAATTGGCCCAGTGGTTTCAGAGAAGATTTTTGAAAAAAAGTTTACGACGGACGGACGAACGACGGATGCCAAGTGATGGCAATAGCTCACCCTGGCATAGCCAGGTGAGCTAAAAAGGACAAATAGTAGCATTATAATGAGATTTCACTGTACTTTTACAAAAATTTCTGTCCCACAAGTAAGTAAGATGCACATTAATCCTATATATATATACATACTTTTAGTTGATTATAAGGTACAGTCTCTTCACAGTGATTACAACTGACTGGTCTATAGTTACAGTTCCTAATATGGCTATCAATATTATCTGTACTATATTGTTCTGGACATCCATTGTGTGGACAAGAGACAGGCTTATATTTACAAGTTGCTGTATGTACCTATAAAATTTATCTAAAAATTAGTTTTTATGTAAAATTTTTCACTGGAATTACAACTTTTCATCAAATTCCTATATGCAAGAATACCATATTAAACAACAGAGATACAGGCAAAGCAAGTGTAAAGTACATGTCAAATGCACATAAAATTTTCTTAATAAAAATAGAAATAGAGAATCATTTTGAAACATATATTTAAAGCCACACCAAAAAAAATTCTTGTTCTACGGATTTGTTCACCAAAAATTGTGGGGTGGCGAGCGAAATTTTTATTTTTTTATTTTCTAAAAATTTTTAGATGCGCTCGTCTAATGAAATTTTTTTTTAATTAAACATGCCCAAAAATAGCAAAGACTGCAATTTTCAGTCTTATGATCACAGATTCAGCTAAATGACACTGCTTTAAGCAGTTACAGGCATTAATTACAGGCATTTTTGGATTATTGCTGACAATGAAATAATTACAAACATAGCATATATAAAATGACTTTGTCTCATTTGCATTTACTCCATATCCCTTAAATGCTCATATGCTATCTTTATGTATAAATCAGGGACCGTTTAAGATCTTATTACTGGAGACCTGGAAAGTTTTGGTTACAAATGTAGTCTGTCTTTGAGTACATTGCTTTACTTTTTTTCTTAAATCAATAGCCTCTTCCCAGCTTTTGCTGTTAAATCAACCCAGTGATATTTGGTCTCCAGTGATTTGTATTAGCAGTATTTTTAATTACAATGTTTTCGCCGCTGGAAACACTGTCTTAGAATAAAAATATACCATTCCATAGCTAACCGAGGTACTGAATGTTTGATTACCAGTGGTGCATGACTGATGCCTTCATATCCCTCATGTTGATTAAATATATAAGATCCATGACTGAAAGAAGCTTAGTCAATTATGATGATTTTTTTTATTTAAATTTTACAAAGTCACCTTCACAATTCGTCGTCAGACAACGATGTGATGGTCGACATGTGAAACAAAAAGGTTAAACATTAGATGCCTTCATGTTTATAAACAGACAACTAAAATATGTTTGTTCTGCGAACGTAAGATGAGAGTTTTCAGTATTGTTCCCTAATTGCAGCGATTGAAACGATATGAAACGGCAAGATGTGTGGAGAAACTGATACCGGAAATGATACATCTTGTACTATCTACCGATAATCGACAGTGACGGACACGAACAAAATCCGGAAATTTGTTTTGCACGATTCAAAAAAAAAATGAAATCGGCAAAAATAGGAGCGGCGATTCCGTCGAACAAGTAATCAAATTGGTGTGGCCTAATTAGGATCAAATAGTTTGATATATATTTTTATAGGTTAATCGCCTTACAGGTTGGATATTGGCTTTTAGGGACCAGCAGTAAGTGTTGACCTCATTTTACTTTGTCTAAAAGCTATAATTTACTAAATTAAGAGTGTATGCCTGTCCAGTATACTGTTCTCTATATAACTGGAATATATTTTCATGGTCTTTAAATAAGACAGGATCATTATCAAATTTAGGATGATATTTTTTTTTTAAAGATATTGAATATTGCTTTATTATGAGCAAGCCTGAAAAAGAAGTCAATAAACAGGAAGGATTTACCCAGATAGGTCTGAAGGCATTACTATACTAAGCTTGTGACAAAATTTCAAAACTGTATCATTTACAATTAGAGAGAAACTCTTGACAAACTGGAGAGATTAAATGATCCAACAGCCGTTTTTCCTGGTATGTTAATATTCAAGTCTTGGATAAAATTCAGATACTCTGTTTGTGTGTGCAAGACACATATGGTACATCTGCAGTTGGATATAAAACATAGACATCAACTTTCTAGACACGTGATAAAACAAATTTCAAGATTTTTAAATCACATATCCAACACAGCTTATTGATATACAATACAGGAGTTATCCAGAACCTTTCCTTCAAGTTCAAGTACACCCCCAAAATCACAACTTTTGGCCAAAATCTAAATCAAAAAGACAATATGCGCATCTTCAATCCATGCCTAATCACTGTGCAAAGTAAAATAAATGTAGCTTTAATATTGTGGGAGGAGTTATTGGAATAACAGCTTATCAGAGATTGGACAACAGAATTACGGACAGAAATACGAATGGAATTACGGGGAGAGGTAAAACAATATGCCCCACAACTTTTCGTCGCGAGGCCATAAAAATTGCTCTAAAATGAAAAAAAATCAAAACTTGACTAAGTCTGAAAACAGGAAGTAGTTAACCTGATAGGTCTGAAAATGTTTACCCACAATATGGCATTATCATACAAAGCTTGTGACAAATTTCAAGTTTGTATCATTTACCATCGCAGAGAAAAGATTGATGATACATTTTTGTAGTTGTGAGACTGACAGCCCATGGACAGACAGAGTGATGGAATAATGTACAGGGGTAAAACAGTATACCCCTTCTCCTTCCGAGATATCATCAATAACTAGATGTAATGTAATAATACAAATACTAAAGCCTGGCAATGATTGTCCTACAAAATAAAAGAATAATGACCTTACTAAAACTTGACCTGTGAAATTACATATCAAATATCAGGTCAATATCTCAAATAAAGGGAAAAATAGATCAGAAAACTGCTGGTAGAGGTATTATAGTAGACTTGCTTTAACTCCATCCCCTTTTTATAAAAAAATATTTGCATTTAATAAAAGCTGCTATTAGAGAGATGCAGGAGTCGACTTACTGCTGCTGATAGAGTCTCTATCAGCACTGTATCTCTCTAATAGCAGTTTTTATTAAATGTGAATATTTTATTAAATATTGCAAATATTTTTCTTGAAAACAGGATGGAGTTAAAAACATATAGAGGGACTTGTAGCAAGTCTAGTAATATAGGTCAAATATCAATTTACAGGTGTTAACACAAGGAAATTATTGATAATAATGTGTTGGTATTAGGTGAGCTGCAAAGGTACTTTGATGTCAATACACATTGGAAATATGAAAGCCCTACCACATATATAATTAGAAAAATTAGAAAATATACCCTATTTTGAAAGTCTTTAAAAAGTACTTAAGTAGGTCATAGGCCAAGGTCAAAGTTTAGAGATCAAATATTGTGGTGCCTTTTAATGTCTTGCTGCAATGAGTAAGTGAAAATATCTCTTGCAATTCAAAAAGTATACCCACAGCTAAAGTTTTTTTTTGATAGGTAACATTCCTTGGTCAAGATGTTGCTCCTGTGAAATATGAAAACCATAGCACTAATAATTTAAATTATATATTCAATGTTTCTGGTACAAAGGTATAATAATTTCTAAGTTATGCAAGTCATAAGCCAAGGTCAAGGTCATGAGGTAGAGCAAGTTGTCTAAACTGAGTTTTACCACATGAAATACACTTGATAAATATGAGGGTTTGACACTTACATCTAGATAGACAAACGGACTAGGAGACCCCAAATTCACTAGTCCTGCATACAATCTCTATATAATTTACATACCTGTAAATCTTTCCATGGCATTTGAATTGTACATCCATAGGATTTATATGTACAATACACTGGTGAAATTCTGATTTCTCGTCTGGTGGCATTATCTGCCCTTACCTGTAAAAATGGATAATATTTATCCCGCCATATTCTTAAGCAAACTGGAATAGATTTTCCTACCAATGTTTTAAGATGGTCAGATTAAAGCAAGAAAGTCTAAGAAAATCAATGGTGATAGGGGAATGCTATCAGACTGCAATGACAATTTCCTAGGAAGTTTGACAATACAAATGAATAACTAAATGTGAAAGTTCTTTATATACTAGTTATTTCATGTTAAATGGGAATTATTCAAATAAATACAAATGTACCATACAAACACAAGAAATAAGTTTTTAATTAGAATTAATAGGAATCATTCAAATAATAAAAATGGGTCAAAGACTCAAATGGCCAGGTTGCGTTTTGGTGCTTCTAGCTATAAAATGTTGATTAATTGATTCCCTAATGGGTCTGTGTATAGAATATGTTGAAAATATTGATAAAAGATGACTAAGTAAAAAAGTCTGGAAAAATATGAAAAAATATTGGAAATAATTCCATGAAGTCAGGTGCATATCTTCAATATATAAAGAAACATTCTGTGAAGTTGATGAAAATTGTAGGAGGAGTTGATTTCACAAAACAGGTACCCTATGTTAAACATTTTGATAAAAAAATGACTAAGTTTCAAAGTCCGGAAAAATTGGAAAAAATTTCCAAAATATTTCCATAAAGTCAGGTGCACATCTTCAATTTACATAGAAACATCCTGTGAAGTTCCAAAGATGTGGGTTGAAAACTGTTGGAGGAGTTTATTTCACAAAATAGGTACCCTATGTTAAACATTTTGATAAAAAAAATGACTAAGTTCCAAAGTCCAGAAAACTTGGAAAAAATTTCCAAGATATTTCAATAAAGTCAGGTGCACATCTTCAATATATGTAGAAACATCCTGTGAAGTTTCAAAGATGTGGGTTGAAAACTGTAGGAGGAGTTGATTTCACGAAATAGGTACCCTATGTTAAACATTTTGTTAAATAAATGACTAAGTTCCAAAGTCTGGAAAAAATGGAAAAAATTTCCAAAATATTTCCATAAAGTCAGGTGCACATCATTGATATATATAGAAACATTCTCTGAAGTTTCAAAGATGTGGGTTGAAAACTGTAGGAGGAGTTGATTTCACAAAATAGGTATCCCATTTTCCCCGCCCGCCGCCCGCCCGCCCGCCTGCCCAACATTCACCATACTATAACCCGGATTTGCACTCCGTGCAACCCGGCCAAAAATTCAACACTGGACAGGGATAGACACAGATGGTTGTCCGATTGCCGGGGACAAGTGAAAGTCCTGTTCCAACAAATGAAAGTCAGTCAGTACTTGTCCGATTGGGCAAGTAAAAAAATTCATGTGTTTAGCAATAAAAAAAAATTAATACTTACAAGCTTTGTGTGACAATTCATTTTGAATTGATTAAAAAATGATGTGAAACAACCAATCACAGGGTCAGAATTACAATTTTAATAAAAATAACAACCTATCAGATCATGTCTCCATTTCATCATTAAATGAATGGGTTGACATTCAAAGAAAATAAAGCCTTTTTATCAATGAATGAAGCTTTAAAGTGACATTTAATTTATGAAATACCATTCTCAACTAGAGCATATCAAAACTGGCGTTGTCGGAAGGGCCCCTCAATTTCAATCCTGAAATTCCGGGCAAAAGTAAAATTGAGGTAAGTGTGGATTCACATTCTGTTTGACCCACAAATGTGTTGACACAGTAATTTGCTGAATACAGTGATTTCTTGAAGTTTTACCAAACAATGTCATTTCTCAGCTTCGGACTTAATATCAGATCATTCCAAGCTGATACAAGTAAAAAAATCTTATGAAGATAATTTGGTTTAAAGTAAAAATTCTAAGTAATGGCAAACAGGAAGTGGATGTTCGACAAATTTGAAAACCACTTTCACAATAGACGTCTTTCCACTAGGTGAATTTTCCCGGAAAATTTTGACGTCACAATCTAGATTTTCCAATGTCACAATGTTTAGTGAAGCATTTTGCGCCAATTGACCCCAGGTCAACCGGCGCAATTCATTCATAAAAAAAGTAAGAAAGTGGTCTATACAACTCATTATTTCAAAGCTTCAAACCAAATTTCAAATCATTCCCTCCATTAGAAGCCAAGAAATCTGTTACGGAAATTTAGTTTTACGTAAAAATTCCAAGTCTCAGCAAACAGGAAGTGGATGTCCGACAAACTTGAAAATTGCTTACACAATACATTTCATCATTTCAAAGCTTCAGACCCAAATTTCAAATCATTCCCTCCAATTGAAGCCAAGAAATCTGTGACGAAAATTTGGTTTTTTGTAAAAATTCAAAGTATCGGCAAGTAGGAAGTGGGCGCCCAACAAACTTGAAAAATTGCTTACACAATACAACTCATCATTTCTAAGCTTCAGACTAAATTTCAAATCATTCCCTTCAGTAGAAGCCAAAAAATCTTTGACGGAAAATTTGGTTAAGTAAAAAATCAAAGTATTGGTAAACAGGAAGTGGATGTCTGACAAACTTGAAAATTGCTTACACAATACAACTCATCATTTCCAAGCTTCAGACCAAATTTCAAATCATTCCCACCAGTGGAAGCCAAGAAATCTTTGACAGAAAATTTGGTTTTTATTAAAAACTCAAAGTATCGGCAAACAGGAATTTGGTGCCCTACACACTTGAGAATTGCTTACACAATACAACTCATCATTTCTAAGCTTCAAACCAGGTTTCAAATCATTGCCTTCAGTAGAAGCCAAAAAATCTTTGACGTAAAATTTGGTTTATAGTAAATAAAGGGCTATGCCGAGCGCAGCATGATACGACCGCAGCATGTCGTCCACTGAAATTTGAATAAAGGGCTACGCTGAGCACAGCATGATACGACCGCTACATGTCGACCACTGAAATTTTTAAAGTGAATGTGGACACAGTTAAGAGCTTGACACAATAATTAGATGGACACAAAAAGAAGCTAGACACAGTTATTAGCTAGAAACAAAATAGGGAAAAAATCAACCCTTTTGATTACTTACTGATAAAAAACCGTAAGAGCTATGCAGAATATGTACTATCAACTAAAACTTTACAGACATAGAAATTTTAAGGAAAAAAAAACCATCGAAATCTGATGAAAAATAAAGATATGACATATTTAGAATAAAGGGCTACGCCGAGCGCAGCATGATACGACCGCAGCATGTCGTCCACTGAAATCTGAAAAAGTGTAATTTAAAGCGAGTATGGACAAACGAAAGAGCTTGACACAATAATTAGAAGGACGCAATAAGGAGATTGACCCAGAAATTAGCTGGACACAAACTAGGGAAAATAAAAATTAGCCCTTATGACTCCTAATGATTCCTCTTTGACCCTTTATAGCGCAGAAACGGTAAGAGCTACACCCAATCCATATACATACTGCTGAAAGCTTATATCAAGAGGAATCCAAAGAAAAAAGACCATCAAAATGCGATGAAAAATAAAAATTTTAGGTAATCTGCAAATTTGCAGTTTTGGCCCCTGTGAACCCTTATAGCACAGAAACAGTAAGAGCTAAGCAAAATCCGTTGCATACTACTGAAAGCTTACATCAAGTGGAATCCAAAGAAAAAAATCCCATCAAAATCCGATGAAAAATAAAAATTTTAGGTTATCTGTAAATTTATGATTTTGGCCCCCTTTGGCCCCTCATAGCTGGGTAAGGAAACAAGTTAACAAAAATCTAATAGTACAGCGCTATGTAAATTTTTCATAAGGAATCCTTTGAAAAAAATTGCATCAAAATCGGACTAAAAATAAAAAAAATAAATTTTTGAAATTCGCCCCTTCTCGTGAACGGTACATGCCACGTGAAATACGTTGGCATACTTCAGATTGGAAATTTTCTAAGGAGTTTACTGAAAGAAACCCCATCAAAATCCAACAAATAATAAAGATTCTACAGTCAAATATGTGAAAACACCTAATTTAACCCCTTTTGGCCCCTTTTTTTAAAACGGGTGGGGCCACAATGTCCAAAACTTACCCAAGCATTCCTTTTGTGCCAAGGAACATTGTGTAAAAATTTCACAAGGATTGATCATCTGGAACTTAAGTTATTGGCCAAAAACAAAAGTGTCTACAGACGACGACAACGACAACGACGACGACGACAATGATGACAACGACGACAACGACGACGACGACACCAGCACCATACCATTATACGACCGCAAAAATTTTTGCGGTTGTATAAAAATTGCAATTTTTGGCCCCTTTGACCCCTTGTAGCTCGGAAACGGTAAGACCTACACAAAATCCGTTGCAATACTACTGAAAGCTTAGATCAAGAGGAATCCAAAGAAAAAAATCCCATCGAAATCCAATGAAAAATAAAGATTTGACATATTTAGAAAAATTGCATTTTTGGCCCCTTTGACCCCTTGTAGCTCGGAAACAGTAAGACCTACACAAAATCCGAAAGCTTAGATCAAGAGGAATCCAAAGAAAAAAAACTCATCGAAATCTGATAAAAAATAAAAATTCTACATAATCTGCAAATTCGCAATTTTGGCCCCATTCTGCCCTCATAGCTGGGAAAGGAAACAAGTTATCAAAAATCTAATAGCTGAGCGCCATATTAATTTTTCACAAGGAATCCATTGAAAAAAACTGCATCAAAATCGGACTAAAAATAAAAAATTTAATTTTTTTGAGATTTGCCCCTGTTGGGCCCCATTTATCTCATGAGCGGTACATGCTATGTGAAATCCGTTGGCATATATCAGATTGGAAATTTCCTCAGGAGCACACTGAAACAAACCCCATCAAAATCCAACAATTAATAAAGATTCTACAGTCAAAAATGTGAAAACACCCAATTTCACCCCTTTTTGGCCCCTTTTTCTAAAACGGGCGGGGCAATCAACTCAAAATTAAAACCTCTGTTTACGCGTGTGCCAAGATACATCATACTAAAATTTCATAAAGATCCGTCCACTAGAAGCAAAGTTATGCTGTCCACAGACGCCGACACAGACGCGGACGCCGACGACGCCAACACCATACCAATATACGACCGCAAAATTTTTGCGGTCGTATAAAAAGTGTAATTTAAAGTGAGTATGGACATAGGAAAGAGCTTGACACAATAATTAGATGGACGCAATAAGGAGATTGACCGAGTAATTAGGTGGACACAAATTAGGGAAAATAAAAATTAGCCCTTATGACTCCTTATGATTCCTCTTTGACCCTCTATAGCTCAGAAACAGTAAGAGCTACACCCAATCCATTAACATGATGCTGAAAGCTTATATCAAGAGGAATCAAAAGAAGAAAATCCCATCAAAATGCGATGAAAAATTAAAATTTAAGGTAATCTGTTAATTTACGATTTTGGCCCCCTTCGGCCCCTCATAGCTCGGGAACGGCAAGAGCTACGTCAAATCCGTTGATATGTAACTGAAAGCTTACATCAAGTAGAATCCAAAGAAAAAAATTCCATCGAAATCCGACGAAAAATAAATTTTTTAGGTCATCTGTAAATTTATGATTTTGGCACCCTTTGGCCCCTCATAGCTCGGAAACGGTAAGAGCAACGCCAAATCCGCTAACATATAACTGAAAGCTTACATAAATAGGAATCAAAGAATAAAATCCCATCGAAATTCGATGAAAAATAAAAGTTTTAGGTTATCTGTAACTTTACAATTTTGGCCCCTTTCATCCCCTCATAGCTCCGAAACGGTAACAGCTATGCAAATCTGTTGACATACTACAAAAAAAAAAAGCTGTAAATTTACGATTTTGGCCCCCTTCGGCCCCTCATAGCTGGGT
>MJUU01006876.1:0-10142 GCA_002080025.1 Modiolus philippinarum
GACAAGCAGGGACGGGCGAGACATCTTTTAGGGTCCACTCTTGTTTCCATAGGGGTGGGACTAAAACAGGATTATATATATAGTAGTGTTATAGTAAAAAGTGTCTTATATATAATCCTGTTTTAGTGCCACCCTCCATGTTAAAAAGCTGTTTTTTCCATAGGGGTGGGACTAAAACAGGATTATATATATAGTAGTGTTATAGTAAAAAGTGTCTTATATATAATCCTGTTTTAGTCCCACCCTCCATGTTAAAACGCTGTTTTTTACATACGGGCAGGACTAAAACAGGATTATATATATATAGTAGTGTTTTATAGTAAAAAGTGTCTTATATATAATCCTGTTTAAGTCCCACCCTCCATGTCAAAACACTGTTTTTTCCATAGGGGTGGGACTAAAACAGGATTATATATATAGTAGTGTTTCATAGTAAAAAGTGTCTTATATATAATCCTGTTTCAGTCCCACCCTCCATGTCAAAACACTGTTTTTTTCCATAGGGGTGGGACTAAAACAGGATTATATATATAGTAGTGTTTTATAGTAAAAAGTGTCTTATATATAATCCTGTTTTAGTCCCACCCTCCATGTTAAAACACTGTTTTTGCCATAGGGGTGGGACTAAAACAGGATTATATATATAGTAGTGTTTCATAGTAAAAAGTGTCTTATATATAATCCTTTTTTAGTCCCACCCTCCATGTTAAAACACTGTTTTTTCCATAGGGGTGGGACTAAAACAAGATTATATATATAGTAGTGTTTTATAGTAAAAAGTGTCTTATATATAATCCTGTTTTAGTCCCACCCTCCATGTTAAAACACTGTTTTTTTTCCATAGGGGTGAAACTAAAACAGGAGTATATATATAGTAGTGTTTTATAGTAAAAAGTGTCTTATATATAATCCTGTTTTAGTCCCACCCTCCATGTTAAAACACTGTTTTTTCCATAGGGGTGGGACTAAAACAGGATTATATATATAGTAGTGTTTTATAGTAAAAAGAATCTTATATATAATCCTGTTTTAGTCCCACCCTCCATGTTGAAACACTATTTTTTCCATAGGGGTGGGACTAAAACAGGATAATATATATAGTAGTGTTTTATAGTAAAAAGTGTCTTATATATAATCCTGTTTTAGTCCCACCCTCCATGTTAAAACACTGTTTTTCCCATAGGGGTGGGACTAAAACAGGATTATATATAGTAGTGTTTTATAGTAAAAATTGTCTTATATAATCCTGTTTTAGTGTTTAGTATTTTAGTTTTTAGAAATCTTTCCAAATTTCTAATATTCTACATTAGAACACGCTCTGAAAAGGGTTTTCTTTTGGGGATAATGCCATAGCAAAAAGGGGCATGGAATGTTTTGGGGGTAAACGCAAAAAGAAACTATAAGAAATCATATTTGACCTTGACCTTTAACATCTACATTTAATGAATATGAGTATATTAATAGAATATGACCTTGACATTGAGTGGTTAAGACAACAAAGAAAAAAGCTAATTTGACCTTGACCTTGACATGTAATAAAGCTATTTATAGCTGTTGACCTTTACCCTTTGTCGTAAACGTAAAAAGATACTATAGCAGATCTAGTTTGACCTTGACCTTTAACCTCTTCATCTTATAAATCTATTAATAGTTGATTACCTTATTAGTAAAGAAAAATATATATTGCCTATTATCATTGTGGTGGGAATTAGTCTATGACATATTAATTATTTTACATACATGGTATAAATAGGTCATTCTAGTTCTTTGATCTTGCTGGACTGAAGAAGGTCATTAGTGTGCTTTAATGAATACCATAAAAGTTCCTTGATTGTATACCATAACTCTCATGGGACTGAAATAGGTCCTCATAGTTCCATATGGCATACCATATAATTATGTGGTAGGACGAAAGTAGACCAGTTACATTGTATGAGTAATACCTTATCTTTTGTGGAACTGGAGCAGGTTATTATAGTGCTTTCATATATAACATATGTGATGGGACGGATGTAGGTCAATATTATTACTTAGATGTATACCATATTTCTTTAACGACTGAAGTAGGTCGTTTTAGTGCTTTTATGCATACCATTTATATGATGGTCCTTAACACACCGTATTTCTTATAGGATTTAAATAGATTAAAGTGCTCTAATGCATACCATATGTTATGGGACAAACATAGGCCATTAATATTCTCGGATTTCTTGCGGAACTATAGTTGGTTGTTAAAATTTAATGATAATATACACATGAGAAAAAGTCTGTACAAATACATGGCAAAACAAGCAATCTTACAAAGCTTTTATTGTTGTTCTTTATCTTCAAATCATCATGAGTGCACTTATGCATAAAACAACTTCTTCTGTCCATAGACAGATACCATAATTGTGAGACTGAAGTAGGTCATAATAATGCATTTATGTTGTTATAGTGCTTTGATGCATACCATATCTCTGTTGGGACGAAAGTAGGTTGTTATAGTGCTTTGATGCATACCATATCTCTGGTGGGACGAAAGTAGGTTGTTATAGTGCCTTGATGCATATCATATCTCTGGTGGGACGAAAGTAGGTTGTTATAGTGCTTTGATGCATACCATAGTAGGTTACTACAGTACCAAACAACTTTAGTCCCACCAGAAATATGGAATGTTTCAATGCACTATTACAACCTTCTTTCGTCCCAACAGAGATATGGTATGTATCAAACCACTTTAACTACCGACTTTTTTCTCATCAAAGATATATGGCATACACCAAAGCACTATAACAACTAAAGTAGGTTATAATAGTGATGTGATGCATACCATATCTCTGGTGGGACGAAAGTAGGTTGTTATCGTACTTTGATGCATATCATATCTCTGGTGGGACGAAAGTAGGTTGTTATAGTGCTTTGATGCATATCATATCTCTGGTGGGAAGGAAGTAGGTTGTTATAGTGCTTTGATGCATACCATATCTCTGGTGGGACGAAAGTAGGTTGTTATAGTGCTTTGATGCATACCATATCTCTGGTGGGACGAAAGTAGGTTGTTATCGTACTTTGATGCATATCATATCTCTGGTGGGACGAAAGTAGGTTGTTATAGTATTTTGGTGTATGCCATATATCTTTGATGAGAAGAAAGTAGGTTTTTATAGTGCTTTGATGCATACCATATCTCTGGTGGGACGAAAGTAGGTTGTTATAGTGCTTTGATGCATACCATATCTCTGGTGGGACGAAAATAGGTTGTTACAGTGCTTTGCTACATACAATATCTGTGGTGGGACGAAAAAAGGTTGTAATAGTGGTTTGAAACATACCATATATCTGATGGGATAAACGTCGGTTGTTAAAGTGCTTTCGTGTATGCCATATATCTTAAATGGGACAAAAGTAGGTTATTATAGTGATTTGATGCATACCATATCTCTTGTGGGACGAAAGTAGGTTGTTATAGTGCTTTGGTGTATGCAATATATCTTTGATGAGACGAGGGTAGGTAGTTTCAGTGCTTTGATAAGATACCATATCTCTGGTGGGACGAAAGTAGGTTGTGATAGTGCTTTGCTGCATACCATATCTCTGGTGGGTCGAAAGAAGGTTATTATAGTACTTTGATGCATACCATAGATCTGTCGGGACGAAAGTAGATTGTTCTAGTGCTTTGGTGCATATCATATCTGTGGTTGGGGGAAAGTAGGTTGTGATAGTGCTTTGATGCCCATCGTATCTCTGGTGGGACGAAAGTAGGTTGTGATAGTTCTTTGATGCATACCATATCTCTGGTGGGACGAAAGCAGGTTGTTACAGTGCTTTGCTGCATACCATATCTCTGGTGGGACGAATGTAGGTTGTTATAGTTCTTTGATGCATACCATATCTCTGGTGGGACGAAAGTAGATTGTTATAGTGCTTTGATGCATCCCATATCTCTGGTGGGACGAAAGTAGGTTGTTATAGTGCTTTGATGCATACCATATCTCTGGTGGGACGAAAGTAGGTTGTTATAGTGCTTTGATGCATATCATATCTCTGGTGGGACGAAAGTAGGTTGTTATAGCAGTCTGTGCCAAAAACTTTTTCATTCACTAGCCCTGAGGGGCTAGTAAGGTCCTGTATTGTACTAGCCCGAACTCAGTTTCACTAGCCCTTATAAAAGATTCCTTGTTAATAAGGTACAATTTCAACTAGCCCACCGGGCTAGTGACTTCAAATTTTTACTAGCCCGAGACTGATTTTACTAGTCTCGGGCGTAGGGCTAGTGGCTAAAGGCACAGACTGTTATAGTATTTTGATGCATACCATATCTCTGGTGGGACGAAAGTAGGTTGTTATCGTACTTTGATGCATACCATATCTCTGGTGGGACGAAAGTAGGTTGTTATAGTGCTTTGATGCATACCATATCTCTGGTGGGACGAAAATAGGTTGTTACAGTGCTTTGCTACATACAATACCTGTGGTGGGACGAAAATAGGTTTTAATAGTCGTTTGAAACATACCATATATCTGATGGGATAAAGGTAGGTTGTTAAAGTGCTTTCGTGTATGCCATATATCTTGAATGGGACGAAAGTAGGTTATTATAGTGATTTGATGCATACCATATCTCTTGTGGGACGAAAGTAGGTTGTTATAGTGCTTTGGTGTATGCAGTATAACTTTGATGAAACGAAAGTAGGTAGTTTCAGTGCTTTGATAACATACCATATCTCTGGTGGGACGAAAGTAGGTTGTGATAGTGCTTTGCTGCATACCATATCTCTGGTGGGTCGAAAGTAGGTTATTATAGTACTTTGATGCATACCATAGCTCTGTTGGGACAAAAGTAGATTGTTCTAGTGCTTTGGTGCATATCATATCTGTGGTTGGAGGAAAGTAGGTTGTGATAGTGCTTTGATACCCATCGTATCTCTGGTGGGACGAAAGTAGGTTGTGATAGTTCTTTGATGCATACCATATCTAGTTCTTTGATGCATACCATATCTCTGGTGGGACGAAAGCAGGTTGTTACAGTGCTTTGCTGCATACCATATCTCTGGTGGGACGAATGTAGGTTGTGATAGTTCTTTGATGCATACCATATCTCTGGTGGGACGAAAGTAGATTGTTACAGTGTAGTGGTGTTCCGATGATCGGAAAATGTCTCAAATCGGTCGGTTGACTATCCAGATGTGATTAATCGATTGAGATTTTCTTAATCGATTGATAATCGGTTTACTAAAAGTACATGTGACCTTTAGGGGAAAAAAAGGAAAGCCATGAAAAGTTAATATATTTGAAAACTTGCACTACCTGATCAGTTTCAGTTCAGCTTGCTAAAACCAGGATGTACTTTTGCCATCACTTTGCATTCGTCATCCGTCTGTCATGCCCTAGTCTTTCCATCATCTGTCCATTGTCCTTCTTCTTTGTCTGTCCATCATGAACATTTTAATTTAAAGATTTTCTCCTCTGAAATTACTGGGCCAATTGGAACAATGAACTTGGTTACAACAGTCCTTGGGTGGTCCCTATTTAAAACATTGTTTTTGGTGTTCAAAGATGCCTCTAGAAGGGAACATAATTTAATACTGGAGCCTATGGGACACATATATAAAGATCTTCTTCTCACAAACTGCTTGCCCACATGGAACTAAAATAAGTAACAGTATTCCTTGGGTTATCTCTACAAAAAATTATATACCAGAAACAAGATGGCCACGAGCAGGGAGCATAGTTTTAACATCGGACCTTAATGGGATCATATTTTTTTATCCCTTTTCTCTGACACTATCAGTACTATTTGCAATAAAACTTGGTCACAATGCACCTAAGATAGACTCATTTTATAATATGTCCAGTAAATTTTGATTCTCTCAAGATGGCTGCCAGTGAATCATTGTTTAACACTGGATTCTATTGGAAAAATTTCAAAGATCTTCCCAATTGAAAACCTAATAGGCCAGTTAGAACCAAACTTGGTCAAAACAGTCTTCAGTTAGTCCATAGGTTTTTTGGGGACAGTCAATGGTCATCAAATTTAAGCAAAGGAACTAATGCTTTATTATGTACAAATTAACCAAAAGAATATATATTCATTAGTTCAAATGAAATGTAAGCACTTCCTACCAAAGACACATATTCAAAAGTTCTAAAGCAAAATTAAAGGAGGAATTGCAGGATAACCGATTATAACCGATAGTCGGTCGGTTAAGCCTAACCGATTATGATAGATAATCGGTTGGTATTTTCATCCGATTGAACACCACTATTACAGTGCTTTGCTGCATATTATATCTCTGTTGGGACTAAAGTAGGTTGTTATTGTGCTTTGCTGCATACCATATCTCTGATGAGACGAAAGTTGGTTGTTACAGTGCCTTGATGCATACCATAGTAGGTTACTACAATACCAAACTGCTTTAGTCCCACCAGAAACATGGAATGTTTCAAGGATTTATTACAACCTTCTTTCGTCCCAAGAGAGATATGGTATGTATTAAACCACTTTAACTACCTACTCTCTTCTCATCAAAGATATATGGCATACACTAAAGCACTATAACAACAAAAGTAGGTTATAATAGTGATGTGATGCATACCATATCTCTGGTGGGACGAAAGTAGGTTGTTATAGTATTTTGGTGTATGCCATATATCTTTGATGAGAAGAAAGTAGGTTGTTATAGTGCTTATATATCTTTGATTGGACGAAAGCAGGTTGTTTCAGTGCTTTGATGCATACCATATATCTGGTGGGAATAAAGTAGGTTGTTACAGTACTTTGATGCATACCATAGTTGGTTGTTACAGTACTTTGATGCATACCATATCGAGGTCAAGTGTGATTTCCTATAGTTTCTTTTTTCGTGAAGGTAATCCGCTATTAATAGATTTATAAGATGAAGAGGTTAAAGGTCAAGGTCAAACTTGATCTGCTATAGTATCTTTTTACGTTTACGACAAAGGGTAAAGGTCAACAGCTATAAATAGCTTTATTACATGTCAAGGTCAAGGTCAAATTAGCTTTTTTCTTTGTTGTGTTAACCACTCAATGTCAAGGTCATATTCTATTAATATACTCATATTCATTAAATGTAGAGGTTAAAGGTCAAGCTCAAATATGATTTCCTATAGTTTCTCTTTGCGTTTACCCCCAAAACATTCCATGCCCCTTTTTGCTATGGCATTATCCCCAAAAGAAAACCCTTTTCAGAGCGTGTTTTAGGCCAGAATGTATAAAAATTGGAAACCAAGAGATTTATTAATAATCTTGTTTTAGCCCCTAAAACAGGATTATATATATAGTAATGTTTAATAGTAAAAAGTGTCTTATATATAATCCTGTTTTAGTCCCACCCTCCATGTTGAAACACTGTTTTTTCCATATGGGTGGGATTTAAACAGGATTATATATATAGTAGTGTTTTGTAGTAAAAAGTGTCTTATATATAATCCTGTTTTAGTCCCACCCTCCATGTTAAAACACTGTTTTTTCCATAGGGATGGGACTAAAACAGGATTATATATATAGTAGTGTTTTTTAGTAAAAAGTGTCTTATATAAAATCCTGTTTTAGTCCCACCCTCCATGTTAAAACACTGTTTTTTTCCATAGGGTGGGACTAAAACAGGATTATATATATAGCAGTATTTCATAGTAAAAAGTGTCTTATGTATAATCCTGTTTTAGTCCCACCCTCCATGTTAAAACACTGTTTTTTTCCATAGGGATGGGACTAAAACAGGATTATATATATAGTAGTGTTTTATAGTAAAAAGTGTCTTATAATCCTGTTTTAGTCCCACCCTCCATGTTAAAACACTGTTTTTCCATAGGGGTGGGACTAAAACAGGATTATATATATAGTAGTATTTATAGTAAAAAGTGTCTTATATATAATCCTGTTTTAGTCCCACCCTCCTTGTTAAAATACTGTTTTTCCCATAGGGGTGGGACTAAAACAGGATTATATATAGTAGTGTTTTATAGTAAAAAGTGTCTTATATAATCCTGTTTTAGTGTTTAGTCTTTTAGTTTTTAGAAATCTTTCCAATTTTCTAACATTCTACATTAGAACACGCCCTGAAAAGGGTTTTCTTTTGGGGATAATGCCATAGCAAAAAGGGGCATGGAATGTTTTGGGGGTAAACGCAAAAAGAAACTATAGGAAATCATATTTGACCTTGACCTTTAACATCTACATTTAATGAATATGAGTATATTAATAGAATATGACCTTGACATTGAGTGGTTAAGACAACAAAGAAAAAAGCTAATTTGACCTTGACCTTGACATGTAATAAAGCTATTTATAGCTGTTGACCTTTACCCTTTGTCATAAACGTAAAAAGATACTATAGCAGATCTAGTTTGACCTTGACCTTTAACCTCTACATTAAATAAATATGAGTATATTAATAGAATATGACCTTGACATTGAGTGGTTAACACAACAAAGAAAAAAGCTAATTTGACCTTGACCTTGACATGTAATAAAGCTATTTATAGCTGTTGACCTTTACCCTTTGTCGTAAACGTGAAAAGATACTATAGCAAATCTATTTTGACCTTGACCTTTAACCTCTTCATCTTATAAATCTATTAATAGTTGATTACCTTGAACTTATTAGTAAAGATAAATATATATTGCCTATTATCCTTGGGGTGGGAATTAGTCTATGACATATTAATTATTTTACATACATGGATTAAATAGGTCATTCTAGTTCTTTGATCTTGCTGGACTGAAGGTCATTAGTGTGCTTTAATGAATACCATAAAAGTTCCTTGATTGTATACCATAACTCTCATGGGACTGAAATAGGTCCTCATAGTTCCATATGGCATACCATATAATTATGTGGTAGGACGAAAGTAGACCAGTTACATTGTATGAGTAATACCTTATCTTTTGTGGAACTGGAGCAGGTTATTATAGTGCTTTCATATATAACATATGTGATGGGACGGATGTAGGTCAATATTATTACTTAGATGTATACCATATTTCTTTAACGACTGAAGTAGGTCGTTTTAGTGCTTTTATGCATACCATTTATATGATGGTCCTTAACACACCGTATTTCTTATAGGATTTAAATAGATTAAAGTGCTCTAATGCATACCATATGTTATGGGACAAACATAGGCCATTAATATTCTCAGATTTCTTGCGGAACTATAGTTGGTTGTTAAAATTTAATGATAATATACACATGAGAAAAAGTCTGTACAAATACATGGCAAAACAAGCAATCTTACAAAGCTTTTATTGTTGTTCTTTATCTTCAAATCATCATGAGTGCACTTATGCAAAAAACAACTTCTTCTGTCCATAGACAGATACCATAATTGTGAGACTGAAGTAGGTCATAATAATGCATTTATGTTGTTATAGTGCTTTGATGCATACCATATCTCTGTTGGGACGAAAGTAGGTTGTTATAGTGCTTTGATGCATATCATATCTCTGGTGGGAAGAAAGTAGGTTGTTATAGTGCTTTGATGCATACCATATCTCTGGTGGGACGAAAGTAGGTTGTTATAGTGCTTTGATGCATATCATATCTCTGGCGGGACGAAAGTAGGTAGTTATCGTACTTTGATGCATATCATATCTCTGGTGGGACGAAAGTAGGTTGTTATAGTATTTTGGTGTATGCCATATATCTTTGATGAGAAGAAAGTAGGTTGTTATAGTGCTTTGATGCATACCATATCTCTGGTGGGACGAAAGTAGGTTGTTATCGTACTTTGATGCATATCATATCTCTGGTAGGACGAAAGTAGGTTGTTATAGTGCTTTGATGCATACCATATCTCTGGTGGGACGAAAGTAGGTTGTTATAGTGCTTTGATGCATATCATATCTCTGGTGGGACGAAAGTAGGTTGTTATAGTATTTTGATGCATACCATATCTCTGGTGGAACGAAAGTAGGTTGTTATCGTACTTTGATGCATACCATATCTCTGGTGGGACGAAAGTAGGTTGTGATAGTTCTTTGATGCATACCATATCTCTGGTGGGACGAAAGCAGGTTGTTACAGTGCTTTGCTGCATACCATATCTCTGGTGGGACGAATGTAGGTTGTGATAGTTCTTTGATGCATACCATATCTCTGGTGGGACGAAAGTAGATTGTTATAGTGCTTTGATGCATA
>MJUU01006878.1:0-47018 GCA_002080025.1 Modiolus philippinarum
ACTGCCACTGGAAAAGTAAGGTGAAATCGTCAAGGGCGGGGAATTTAGTCTTGAAGCCGATCACCTACGGACCACCGCGAAAAGAGCTTGCTACAAGGGTTCTTTAACGTGCAGGAAGCGTGGCATTTCTTCCAACACGTGGACCTGAGTTTACATCCCATCCGAAAGATGGGTTGTGAATTTATTAATCCCGCACAACCACGGAATGGGTCCTATTTCTATATCCCGAGACCCTCGGGGTCAGTCTCCGTTTAGGAGGGGTCACACCCCGCAAGCCGGAGATACTAGGTCCTATTTCTATATCCCGGGGTTCCCTCGGGGTCCTCTGTTAGGAAGACTCATACTCCAAGCTCAGAGGATGCTGCGGGCCTATTCATAAGCCGGGACCGCGCACTCTTCAGATCTGACCAGATCGTAGGGGCAATACGCTGTCTATGCAGGGTAGTCAGGTCATTATACGGACAGTATGTCCGCAGATCATTGTAAAAAAAAAGTATGTGGAGACTTGCTACGTGTTATGTTTATGTAATAACCTTTTCTAATTTTTTAGCAAAACAGCAACCTCAGTAGTATATGGGGACCGTTCAATTATTATTTGTCGAGGTGCTATGGTACTTATACTATATCTCATCTCGTATTTGTCGAGGTGCAGTCGAGGTGCTATGAGTGTTGACCTTTGGCCTTGCCATATGTGTCTCGACTTTAGCTTTGGTCTCTCCTAACTCTAACATTAAAACCTACCTTTTAGTTGTAGTGTTGCAAGATCATTAGTAATGTTGTTTTTATTCAAATTTACAGCGACTTACTGTAACCCACCCAACTCGAACGAAATCCTGTTTGTTCTGTAGTGTCTATTATCAGGTCATAACTCGAACCTTAGTTGCTTTAACAAACGCTGTTTTAATGTAATGATTCAAAACTTTTTTTCTAATTAAAGATTACGATTTCCCTTTTCCATAACCATAACCGAAGCTGGTATAGCAAACACTATATTATTGTTTTACTTTTTATAGTTTAAGTCATATTTTTACCCCCACCCTATTTGTGTTGCTTGCATCTCTGCATGCGCTACCCTAACTTTTTATTTAGTTAAATAATAAGCTTTATTTTGAATCTTTGCAGTAGTCGAGGTGCTCTCTTTGCTTTTACTTTCAATGCTTTGTTTTTTTTGTTTAAGTGTATTTCTTCCAAGACATTTCATTTTTCTATTATCTTACTTTTGATATGGCTTTATTGTGTAATATGTTTTGTATTTTCGAATTTATTGATCTGTTCTAGTTCAGTCTATCGATAATCGCTTTATTTCACCCGTTAGTATTGTAAACTTTACTTTTACTTTCTCTGGTGAATTTGATTGGAGTTTTTATCTGAAGTCTCTCTTTACATGTTACAGTTCTAGTATCACTTTAGCTCGATTTTGTAATTTTTGTGGTATAGGAAGACCCTTTTCCTTTGTGAAAAGAAGAGTGTGTCTTTCAAAGTGATAGCAAATAACAGAATACTGAGGTTACTGTGAATTTAGGGTCTGCATATGCGCAAGTCATTAAATAGGATCACAAATTCTAAGTTCTTGGAGGTCACTCTGCGTTTATCCAGGCTTATGACTGGCTATCCAATAGGATAGGCCGCATTATCCTCCCTCCGTCCCATTTGTTTTTAAGCTATAGGTAGTGTTCTAATTTTGTTAACGTAGAATGTTACGTTAGTAAGCAGATGTATAGTCCATTTCGTGTTCGGTCTCTGTTGTCTTACGTATTCCAAAAGATCTTGTCGGTCTACTTCATCGATGAGCTCATGTACATCATTTGTATCCTTAATAACCATCGGCGCGTCAAAATATCTGCTGTTATTCTGACTGGAGTGGAAATATCGTAGTTCGTCTGTCTCTATATTTCGCAATATAAATCCAAAGGACATGTTCATCTTGTAGGCTGAAGTCTGTTGCTCAAAGATCTGCCATATTTTATCTGGAATATTGGGCAGAGAGCTGTCGTCCAAAACGAAGTTGAATCGATCCTGCATGAGGTTTCCAGTAAGTTGTTCGGTTCGAATACTGGACCAGTTTTCTAGGTACAACTGTCGGGTTTCACGATCCTCTGGCAAGACTTTTGGTTTGGTTTGATTCTGGTTGGTTGATGTGGTATCATCCTGGTTGGTTGATGCTCTGGTAGCATTCTGGTTGGTTGGAATTTCCTTGCTATTTCACGTTTATTTGTAGTAGGTTCATCACCTTTTCCAGATTGCGATGTGTTAGATCTGTTCATTATCATCATTAGCCTCGTAGGTCTTGCTCCTGGTCTTTCGTGTAAAGCACGGTGACGTTTCAGGCTGGATTGATCGTTGAAAAACTGGCCACAGACGTCACAATTTAATGTGTAATCATGTGAAGCTTCATGTCTGTTTTTGTTGTCAACTCGACAAAAACTTTCCCGCATACGGCACAGCTGTATTCTTGCTTTTCTTCTGAGTGGCTTCTTGCGTGTCGTTGTAAACTCCGTTTTTCCGTAAACTTCTTAGGACATTTATCACAAGCGAACATTGTTGACGTCTTCGAGGGTATTGCCGGTAGAGAGTTCGGTCGAGGAACTGACACACTGACTGTAGAGTCCGAGTTAATATAGTTAAATTTATTTGTATGGATGGCTGTGATTGGTCGGTTAAATTTGTGACGGGCTCTCTGATTGGTCAACTTTCCAGCAATTTGATTGGCCGGTTTTATCACGAAGTCGGCATCTGATTGGTTGAATTCCCTGCAATTTGATTGGTACGGTCATTGGAAAGTCGGTTAAAAGCTGCAAATGTGATATTTAATGAAGTGTCTTCGGTTTTGAATAGTGGAACTCGTGGTTTATCAAACCACAACGGGGAAACCATTTCGCGTGTTCCTCCATAGGATCGTCGTTTTCTTCCCAATCATGCAGAATTCCGCCACAATAAAACATTGTACTTTATCACCTTGGTTTAAATAAAAGAGTCCAACTTTTGCAAGGTCTGCTGGTCGTTGTTTCAATTGTACGGGCCATCCGGTGTAAGATTCTAGCCTGACTGATTCATTGGCATACTCCCGCCGTGCGCGGTCCCGGCTGAAGAATAGGCCCGCAGCATCCTCTGAGCTTGGAGTATGAGCCATCCTAACAGAGGACCCCGAGGGAACCCCGGGATATAGAAATAGGACCCAGTATCTCCGGCTTGCGGGGTGTGACCCCTCCTAAACGGAGGCTGACCCCGAGGGTCCAGGGATATAGAAATAGGACCCATTCCGTGGTTGTGCGGGATTAATAAATACACAACCCATCTTTCGGATGGGATGTAAACTCAGGTCCACGTGTTGGAAGAAATGCCACGCTTCCTGCACGTTAAAGAACCCTTGTAGCAAGCTCTTTTTGGGGTGGTCCGTAGGTGATCGGCTACAAGGCTAAATTCCCCGCCCTTGACGATTTCACCCTACTTTTCCAGTGGCAGTCAGAATTTCCCGTCCCATGGCCATTTCCATACCCCAAAGTGATTATTTATCAACAAACTTGTTCTCGTCTTGATATAGCTGAAATATTGCTGAGTAGACGTTAAACAATATTCAATCAATCAATCAATCATTGGCATACTCTATGTATTTTGGGCAAGTAATGCCCGGTTTTTCTGCAGGGGTTCTCGGTAATTTTATTAACCCGTGTTTTTGTAAACATTCTTGAATGAAGGGACAATCTTGAATATGTTTATGGTGTTCTATGTGTACCACATCGCCTGATCTCCAACCACCCAATACACCACCACACTGCGTGCATTGACATTTGTCATCTATACCGATATAGTAGAAATAATCACGGACGAGATCTAAGGATTGCACCACATTTGACAACCACATTTCAAACGTATTTAAGCGTAAATCAAAATTTTCTCTCATAGGTTTCAATCACTCAAGCGGGCTTTCGGCAATGCAGTCCATCTGTATGAAATGTAGACGGTCACGTACGCTTCTTAAATGACTGATGCGAGACTTTATTTGCTTTCTAAGTCCAGTTCTAAGGACAACTGGTCAGCAGAATGGCAGTCTTGTGACTGACAGAGCCGGATGATCACGTGTTTATATAGTTGAATTTGTTTGTATCGATGGCTGTGATTGGTCAGTTCATTTTGTACTTTTATTTGATGGTTTTATCACAAATACAGCATCTGATTGGTTTAATTTCTTGCATTTTGATTGACCCGATTTACTTGTGCAATCAACCGTGACTTGTACTTTCAGACCCGTCTTCAAGCGTCATGAACGTAGAGCACCGCAAACGTAGTGTAGCTGTGTGAGAGTAGTGGGAAGCGTCCTGAACGTAGAGCACCGCAAACGAAGTGTAGCTGTGTGAGAGTAGTGGGATGCTAGGACCTGGTCTGAAAGTAATATCTTATACCATAACACTAGCACTAACTAGGCATTGGGTTTTTTGCAACCATTTAATTTTTTTTCTTTTAAACACTTACTCTCTTATCTTACGTTTCCTATTGTACTTTTCTCTCTAGTGTTCTAATTTAGAATTATTATTATTAAAGATTTCTCTTCTTATTGTCTCGATCTTTGTTTTGAGTTGATCCATTACTTCCTATTATCCCATTTTCTATTGGTGGTTTATTTCGTATTGTTTCTTTTCCCTCATTTAACATCTTCAACACTTTTCTATACTATAGTCTTGCATATAACCTCATTAAAACTTTTGCGTTGGTATCGATTTTGTTTTATTTCTTATGTGATTCCTTTAACCCTTGTTCTTTGGTTTCTCAACCCGATCTGTTATCTCCCTTGTTTTGTATACTTCATTTTTTGTTTTGTTTTGTCCAAACGCTTCCTCAACTATTATGTTTGTTTATTGCAATTCATTGTTGTACCCCGTTCTGTGTCATTTATTTTTGATCATGTGTATGATTTCCTTCATTGTTTCTGTATCCATATGCTTATATTTCCATAAGGCAATAAATAATAAACTAAATTACAGATATACACATTTTATTATCTACGTAAATGAGGCAGACATGGGTCCCCATGCCGACTATGTTAATACAGTTTTCAAATGTTTTTTAGACATTAGTATTTTTGTTCATATTTTTTGGTCATTGGTATCTTTGATGGGGATATCGACGAGTGTTACTTCCATTTCCACTTCTGTTTAGTCGAAGTCGTCATTCGACGCAAGTTCAATTTCGTTCACCCGGCACCTGAATAGGTTTTCAGGGGATTTGGCTACAGAGCTGCCGGGCGCGTCCCCAGGTGGTGGATAGGGGAATGCCCTGTCTTTGCGGGGTAGTCAGGTCATAATACGGAAAGCCTGACCGCGAACCATTGTAGCCAAACTGTGTGGAGAAACGCCACGCTCCATGCAGTATAAATACCCCTTCTATATTTCTCTAAAGAGAGCAGACGCACTGGGTGTCGTATAGAAGGCTAAATTTCCTGCCCCTACCCATTTCTCCCCTTTTCCAGTGGCAATCAAAAGTCGTTGCCCCGGTTGTCCCTTCCACCTTTATTTCTTTCTTTTACTTACAATTTGTTTTGAATTGATTAACTTGTTCTCGTCCTGATATAGCTGAAATATTGCTCATTGGACGTTAAACTCTAACTAATCAATCAATCAATTTCGTTCAATAATAGTTCACTGTTCAACTGATTCACTCTAAGAAACGGGATTGTTATGGCGAAGTTCATAGAATTGATGTTTTTCTGGCTTGTTGAACTTTGTTAATTTTTCCAGAATATCGTCAAATATCTGATGTAAAGTTCTGATAATTTCCAGAAAACTACTGGCGTTGATGTCTTTGAACAGGACTTCGTACATAGTTTGTTTGTTCCGAAATCGTGGAGCGATTTTTTGTCTTTTGATTTTTAACTCGTACATGTCTTCGGGTTTTCGGGGCTTGGTAGTGGATTCTTCTTCTATTTAATGGTTATCTTGGGCATGGTTCTCTAGTGGAGTAGTTGGCAAAAAGTGGCATGGCATTCCATACTTTGGAAGTGAAAATTTTCGTGACTTCTCTTGTGTTGTTTCAGATGAGCTTTTCTCCTAAATCGCTTGGAGCATTGATCACAGGCAAAGGACATGTGGTCGCTTAACATTTTGTAATGGGCCAATAGCTCTTTCTTTTTGTTAAAGAACTGGTGACAATATCAGCATGAATGCATCTGTAAAAGATAATGCGCTATTTAATTTTGTATTATTGATAACCAATAAATTCTGTATTATTGATGACTTATTTGGTCTCTTTCGATAGTTTTATTGTTCAATCAAACTTTAATTTCAAAACTTCATATTCAGCTTTATTGTAATTTATTTTAAGTTCACTTACTTTTGTTCTGTTTATCTTTGCTGGGAACGTCTGTTCAATTCGGCTGGTAGTTGCAGAATGAGAAAGTTGTCGTTGCGTCTGATTTTAAACGGTAAGACGCGTTGTAACGACGGTTCTCATTGGTCGGTTCTTTTGTTACGCCGCCGTGCGCGGTCCCGGCTTATGAATAGGCCCGCAGCATCCTCTGAGCTTGGAGTATGAGTCTTCCTAACAGAGGACCCCGAGGGAACCCCGGGATATAGAAATAGAACCTAGTATCTCCGGCTTGCGGGGTGTGACCCCTCCTAAACGGAAGCTGACCCCGAAGGTCCCGGGATATAGAAATAGGACCCATTCCGTGGTATTTGGGATTAATAAATACACAACCCATCTTTCGGATGGGATGTAAACTCAGGTCCACTTGTTGGAAGAAATGCCACGCTTCCTCCACGTTAAAGAACCCTTGTAGCAAGCTCCTTTTGGGGTGGTCCGTAGGTGATCGGCTACAAGGCTAAATTCCCCGCCCTTGACGATTTCACCCTATTTTTCCAGTGGCAGTCAGAATTGCCCGTCCCATGGCCCTTTCCATACCCCAAAGTGATTATTTATCAACAAACTTGTTCTCGTCTTCATATAGCTGAAATATTGTTGAGTAGACGTTAAACAATATTCAATCAATCAATCAATCTTTTGTTACGGGTTTTGTGATTGGGCGATTATTCTGTGTTCTGATTGGCTGAATTTATCACAAAGTCGGCGTCTGATTGGTTGAATTCCCTGCAATTTGATTGGTCGGTTCATTTCTCTATTGTTACGTTTTCTTTTAATAGATCGAATATTCCAGAAGATTACGCAATCGATCGATTTTCTAGGTTTACAGGTCGATTATTCTATTGAATCATACTGACACGATATAATAGGTGAGTTTTAATTACTTTATGCTTCGCATATTTTATGAATTGAATTAATAAGATTTCATTATGTGTTAGATGTATTGATTTTCTAACGATGTTCATACATTTTTTACAACGTCCAACACAATTTACGCATTTGTCGCTCATCTTACTTTCATCTCCCACAATATACCCCCTTTTTTATTTTTGAACTCCTATAACCTGTATATGGACTCCTCCTCTGACTGCTGAACTCCTGTATCCTCTCTATGGACTAATCCTCTGACTCTTTAAGTCCCATTTCCTCTCAAATACCAGGTTTTTCTTATAAATATTCATTTTTCAACTCCCAAATATTCATATTTGGCTCCCATTTTTCCAAGATTCTTAATTCATTGTAATAACAACTCTCTATGTTTTATTAAAAATAACACTTCTATATGATTTGTTTGTACTTTAACATGTTTTGTTTGTTCTGTTTTGCTAATTTATACATATTTTTTCAAGATTTGTTTATTTTGTTATCAATTTTTCACATTTAACACACACTTTTTGTTTATTTAAACATTTTTATGCCTATTGTTAGTTTTATTTCACATGTTTTGCACATTTTGTACGTTTTTTTTTTTTTTTTATTTAACTTTCACTATGTTTAACTTTTATCACATCTGTTTTCTTATTTTTGAGTTTTTGTGATGACATTTAAAGTTTTAGTCAAAAACGGTGTAGATTTTGTTTGACTTTGTGTATTTTTGTATAATATTTCTAGTTGTATTGTTAATTCTTGTAAAATTTGTCTCTTTTATTTGTATTCTTTACGTTAAAATTTCACATTTTCCTGATATTTTAGTGCTTTTTCGGTGAATTGAGTGGTAGTGGTGATGATTGCTGCTGCTGGGTAGTGTGGGAATATTGCTGCTGCTGCTCGGTAGTGTGGGAACATTGCTGCTGCTGCTGGGCAGTGTGGGAATATTGCTGCTGCTGGGCGGTTTGGGATATTGCTGCCGCTGCTGGGCGGTTTGGGATATTGCTACTGTTCTTGGGTTTCGGAATTTTGTTACTTTCCTAAAGGTAAGGCTGGGCAGGGTTTAATCACATATGAATCGAGGGCAAATAAGAATAACAAAGTCATTATCAATTTCATGGTTTATTTTCTCCGTCATGAGACAGGCACGGGTCGGAGATACACGTGCAGTCTTTACATTGTATATGGAGTTAAAGTCCAATCAACTGGATGTTGAATTCTTCTGCATCTTCTTTGTTCGGGATTTTTATTGTTTCAATGGAGCTGTTCATTGGTTCGTTAGGTTCTATCTTCAATGTGATGGTAAAATCATTCATGGTGTTCGGTTTGGCTGCAGCGTCTTCCCTTCTTTGATGTTTGGTACGTTGATGACGTAATAACACATCCTTTCTACTGCATATTTGTCCACATTCTTCACAACGAAACTTGTTGGGCTTGATTCTATGTGTATTCATGTGTCGTTGGAGATTATCTCGTCTACTAAAGGTTTGGTGGCATATTCCGCAGTTTCGGCTCAGTGATTGACTTCTCTCAGTCATACCCGCCGTGTGCGGTCCCGGCTTATGAAGAGGCCCACAGCATCCTCTGAGCTTGGAGTATGAGTCTTCCTAACAGAGAACCCCGAGGGAACCCCGGGATATAGAAATAAGACCTAGTATCTCCGGGTTGCGGGGTGTGACCCCTCCTAAACGGAGGCTGACCCCGAGGGTCCCGGGATATAGAAATAGGACCCATTCCGTGGTTGTGCGGGATTAATAAATACACATCCCATCTTTCGGATGGGATGTAAACTCAGGTCCACGTGTTGGAAGAAATGCCACGCTTCCTGCACGTTAAAGAACCCTTGTAGCAAGCTCTTTTTGGGGTGGTCCGTAGGTGATCGGCTACAAGGCTAAATTTATCGCCCTTGACGATTTCACCCTACTTTGCCAGTGGCAGTCAGAATTTCCCGTCCCATGGCCCTTTCCATACCCCGAAGTGATTATTTATTAACAAACTTGTTCTCGTCTTGATATAGCTCAAATATTGCTGAGTAGACGTTAAACAATATTCAATCAATCCCGGCACCTGGCTTTGGCTACAGAGCTGCCGGGCGCGTCCCCAGGTGGTGGATAGGGGAATGCCCTGTCTTTGCGGGGTAGTCAGGTCATAATACGGAAAGCCTGACCGCGAACCATTGTAGCCAAACTGTGTGGAGAAACGCCACGCTCCTTGCAGTATAAAGACCCCTTCTATATTTCTC
This sequence comes from Modiolus philippinarum, assembly GCA_002080025.1. Classification (NCBI taxonomy): domain Eukaryota; kingdom Metazoa; phylum Mollusca; class Bivalvia; order Mytilida; family Modiolidae; genus Modiolus; species Modiolus philippinarum. The sequence continues at coordinate 9,464 of MJUU01006878.1, forward strand.
TAAAGAGAGCAGACGCACTGGGTGTCGTATAGAAGGCTAAATTTCCTGCCCCTACCCATTTCTCCCCTTTTCCAGTGGCAATCAAAAGTCGTTGCCCCGGTTGTCCCTTCCACCTTTATTTCTTTCTTCTTTATACACAATTTGTTTTGAATTGATTAACTTGTTCTCGTCCTGATATAGCTGAAATATTGCTCATTGGACGTTAAACTCTAACTAATCAATCAATCAATTCAATCAATCAATCTCTCAGTCATGCAATAAGGGGCAGTTCTGGACATCTTATTGTCTTGCTGTTTTCATTCGTCTCAGTGGTTGACTTCTCAGTCTGTCAATAAGGAGCAGTTCTGGACATCTCGTAGAGTCTTGCTGTTTTCATTGAGTGCCTCTGTTTAGTTCCTGGAACTTCGTTATGTATCACTCTGTAGGTAAAGTCTTTACACGTCTGTTCGGTTCGAAGGTTAGAAGCAGAATGGGAACTTAAGTCCTTGTGACTTGTTATAATGTCGGTTGATATGTAATTGACCCCCCGTCAATATCTAGGGGACCCCCTTAACAGGCATACCATATGAGATGGGACTTCGTTAATAGCACCATTGGATTTAGAATGACAAAGCTACCCAGAAAACATATATCACACAACTATTTAAGTATATTTTGAAAAATTTACCAAATGACCCCCGGAAAAAAATTTGCTGTTTCACCCATAGTATAAGAGAAAGAGATTAACAAATGTGACTATTCGATTTGGATGATCAAAGTTACCCCGAAAACATATATAATATCCCTATAGTACTTGACTTAGGAAAATTTGTATTTTGGACCATTCCCCAAATTTTGGACCCCTCATTACACCCCAAATATTAGAGATAGGGCCTAATACATGTCACCATTCGATTTAGAATGACAAAGTTACCCCGAATACATGTATAACATGTCTTTAGTACTGATTTTGGAAAATTTGAAATTTGGGCCTTTTCCGAAATTTTGGATACCTCATAACACCCGAAATATTAGAGATATGACTTAATTCACGTCACCAATCGATTAAGATGGTCAAAGTTACCCCAAATACATGTATAACATGTATATAGTACTCGACTTAGAAAAAATCGCATTTTGGCCATTCCCGAATTTTCGGGTACCCTTATCTTCCAAACGAAAAGAGATAGAGACATGAAACCTTCATCAATCGCTGTAGGAGCGCAAAGTTACCCCGGATTGATACATACATTGTACGGGAAACGAACGATAACTCCAGTAGAATATGGGACCGTTCACCCCCCCTTTTTTTTACGCAGTAAAAAGCTAAAAGTTATACTCACTTCCGTTGATGTCATTCCCGGTCACGTCACTTCCGGTCACGTGACTTCCGGTGACGTCATACTTCCGGCTGGTCCACAACAAATGATAATTGAACGGTCCCCATACTACTAGTTATCGTTCGTTTCCCGTACAATGTATATATATCAATCTGGGGCAACTTCGCGCTCCTACAGCGATTGGTGAAGGTTTCAAGTCTCTTACCGTTTTGAAGATAGGGGGAACATTCGGGAATGGCCCAAAATGCGATTTTTTCTAAGTCGAGTACTATATAAATGTTATACATGTATTTGGGGTAACTTTGACCATCTAAATCAATTGGTGACGTGAATGAAGTCATATCTCTAATATTTCGGGTGTTATGAGGGGTCCAAAATTTCGGAAAAGGCTCAAATTTCAATTTTTCCAAAGTCAAGTACTAAAGACATGTTATACATGTATTCGGGGTAACTTTGTCATTCTAAATCAAATGGTGATATGTATTAAGCCCTATCTCTAATATTTGGGGTGTAATGAGGGGTCCAAAATTTGGGGAATGGTCCAAAATACAAATTTTCCTAAGTCAAGTACTATAGGGATGTTATATATGTTTTCGGGGTAACTTTAATCATCTAAATCGAATAGTCACATTTGTTAAGCTCTTTCTCTTACAGTATGGGTGAAACAGCAAAATTTTTTCGGGGGGGGATTCATTTGGTGAATTTTTCAAAATATACTTAAAAAGTTGTGTGATATATGTTTTCTAGGTAGCTTTGTCATTCTAAATCCAATGGTTCTATTAACGAAGTCCCATCTCATATGGTATGCCTGTTAAGGGGGTCCCCTGATATTGACATGGGGTCAATTATAGATCAACCGACCATATAACAAGTGACAAGGAGTTAAATTCCCATTCTGCTTCTAACCTTCGAACCGAACAGACGTGTAAAGACTTTACCTACAGAGTGATACATAACGAAGTTCCAGGAACTAAACAGAGGCACTCAATGAAAACAGCAAGACTCTACGAGATGTCCAGAACTGCTCCTTATTGTCAGACTGAGAGAAGTCAACTACTGAGACGAATGAAAACAGCAAGACTCAATAAGATGTCCAGAACTGCCCCTTATTGTATGACTGAGAGAAGTCAATCACTGAGCCGAAACTGCGGAATATGCCTCCAAACCTTTAGTAGACGAAATAATCTCCAACGACACATGAATACACATAGAATCAAGCCCAACAAGTTTCGTTGTGAAGAATGTGGACAAATATGCAGTAGAAAGGATGTGTTATTACGTCATCAACGTACCAAACATCAAAGTAGAGAAGAAGCTCCAGCCCAACCGAACACAATGAATGGTTTCACCATCACATTGAAGATGGAACCCAACGAACCAATGAACAGCTCCATTGAAACAATACAAATCCCGAACCAAGAAGATACAGAAGAATTCAACATCCAGTTGATTGGACTTTAACTCCATATACAATGTAAAGACTGCACGTGGATCTCCGACCCGTGCCTGTCTCATGACGGAGAAAATAAACCATGAAATTGATAATGACTTTGTTATTCTTATTTGCCCTCGATTCATATGTGATTAAACCCTGCCCAGCCATAACTTTAGGAAAAGTAACAAAATTCCGAAACCCAAGAACATTAGCAATATCCCAAACCAACCAGCAGCAGCAGCAGCAATATCCCAAACCGCCCAGCATCAGCAGCAATATTCCCACACTACCCAGCAGCAGCAGCAATATTCCCACACTACCAAGCAGCAGGAGCAGCAATATTTCCACACTACCCAGCATCAGCAGCAATCACCACCACTGAAATCAAGCAATCATCACCACCACCACTCAATTCACCGAAAAAGCACGAAAATATCAGGAAAATGTGAAATTTTAACGTAAAAAACACAAATAAAAGAGAAAAAATTTACAAGAATTAACAATACAACTAGAAATATTATACAAAAATACACAAAGTCAAACAAAATCTACACCGTTTTTTACTAAAACTTTAAATGTCATCACAAAAACTTAAAAATAAGAAAACAGATGTGATAAAAGTTAAACATAGTGAAAGTGAAATTAAAAAAACGTACAAAATGTGCAAAACATGTGAAATAAAACTAACAATAGTCATAATAATGTTTAAATAAACAAAACGTGTGTGTTAAATTTGAAAAATTGAAAAAAAAAATAAACAAATCTTGAAAAAATATGTACAAATTAGCAAAACAGAACAAACAAAACATGTTAAAGTACCAACAAATCATATAGAAGTGTTATTTTTAATAAAACATAGAGAGTTGTTATTACAATGAATTAAGAATCTTGGAAAAATGGGAGCCAAATATGAATATTTGGGAGTTGAAAAATGAATATTTATAAGAAAAACCTGGTATTTGAGAGGAAATAGGACTTAAAGATTCAGAGGATTAGTCCATAGAGAGGATACATGAGTTCAGCAGTCAGAGGAGGAGTCCATATACAGGTTATAGGAGTTCAAAAATAAAAAAGGGGGTATATTGTGGGAGATGAAAGTAAAATGAGCGACAAATGCGTCAATTGTGTTGGACGTTGTAGAAAATTTATGAACATCGTTAAAAAATCAATGCTTCTAACACATAATGAAATCTTATTAATTCAATTCATAAAATATGCGAAGCATAAAGTAATTAAAACACCCCTTTTATACCGCCGTGCGCGGTCCCGGCTTATGAATAGGCCCGCAGCATCCTCTGAGCTTGGAGTATGAGTCTTCCTAACAGAGGACCCCGAGGGAACCCCGGGATATAGAAATAGGACCTAGTATCTCCGGCTTGCGGGGTGTGACCCCTCCTAAACGGAGTCTGACCCCGAGGGTCCAGGGATATAGAAATAGGACCCATTCCTTGGTTGTGCGGGATTAATAAATACACAACCCATCTTTTGGATGGGATGTAAACTCAGGTCCACGTGTTGGAAGAAACGCCACGCTTCCTGCACGTTAAAGAACCCTTGTCGCAAGCTCTTTTTGGGTTTGGTCCGTAGGTGATCGGCTACAAGGCTAAATTCCCCGCCCTTGACGATTTCACCCTACTTTTCCAATGGCAGTCAGAAAATCCCGTCCCATGGCTCTTTCCATACCCCAAAGTGATTATTTATTAACAAACTTGTTCTCGTCTTGATATAGCTGAAATATTGCTGAGTAGACGTTAAACAATATTCAATCAATCAATCAATCACCCCTTTTATATCGTGTCAGTATGATTCAATAGAGAAATGAACCGACCAATCAAATTGCAGGATATTCAAACCAATCAGACGCCGACTTTGTGATAAATTCAGCCAATCAGAACACAGAATAATCGACCAATCACAAAACCCGTAACAAAAGAACCGACCAAGGACAACCGTCGTTACAACGCGTCTTACCGTATGAAATCAGACGCAACGAGCAACTTTCTCATTCTGCAACTAACAGCCGAATTGAACAGATGTTCCCAGCAAAGATAAACAGAACAAAAGTAAGTAAACTTAAAATAAATTACAATAAAGCTGAATATGAAATTTTGAAATTCAAGTTTGATTGAACAATAAAACTATCAAAAGAGACCAAATAAGTAATCAATAATACAGAATTTATTGGTTATCAATAATACAAAATTAAATAGCGCATTATCTTTTACAGATGCATTCATGCGGATATTGTCACCAGTTCTTTAACAAAAAGAAAGAGCTATTGGCCCATTACAAAATGTTAAGCGACCACATGCCCTTTGCCTGTGATCAATCCTCCAAGCGATTTAGGAGAAAAGCTCATCTGAAACAACACAAGAGAAGTCACGAAAATTTTCACTTCCAAAGTACGGAATGCCATGCCACTTTTTGCCAACCTACTGCACTAGAGAACCATGCCCAAGATAACCATCAAATAGAAGAAGAATCCCCTACCAAGCCCAAAAACCCGAAGACATGTACGAGTTTAAAATCAAAAGACAAAAAATCGCTCCACAATTTCGGACCAAACAAACTATGTACGAAGTCCTGTTCAAAGACATCAATGCCAGTAGTTTTCTGGAAATTAACTTTACATCAGATATTTGACGATATTCTGGAAAAATTAACAAAGTTCAACAAGCCAGAAGACATGATCCAGATAAACATCAATTCTATGAACTTCGCCATAACAATCCCGTTTCTTAGAGTGAATCAGTTGAACAGTGAACTATTATTGAACGAAATTGAACTTGCGTCTAATGACGACTTCGACTTAACAGAAGTGGAAATGGAAGTAACACTCGTCGATATCCCCATCAAAGATACCAATGACCAAAAAATATGAACAAAAATACTAATGTCTAAAAAACATTTGAAAACTGTATTAACATAGTCGGCGTGTGGATCTCCGATCCATGTCTGCCTCATTTACGTAGATAATAAAATGTGTATATCTGTAATTTAGTTTATTATTTATTGCCTTATGGAAAGATAAGCATATGGATACAGAAACAATGAAGGAAATCATACACATGAACAAAAATGAATAATGACACAGAACGGGGTACAACAATGAATTGCAATAAACAAACATAATAGTTGAGGAAGCGTTTGGACAAAACAAAACAAAAAAGGAAGTATACAAAACAAGGGAGATAACAGAGACCGGGTTGAGAAACCAAAGAACAAGGGTTAAAGGAATCACATAAGAAATAAAACAAAATCGATACCAACGCAAAAGTTTAAATAAGGTTATATGCAAGACAATGGTATAGAAAAGTGTTGAAGATGTTAAATGAGGGAAAAGAAACAATACGAAATAAACCACCAATAGAAAATGGAATAATAGGAAGTAATGGATCAACACAAAATAAAGATCGAGAAAATAAGAAGAGAAATCTTTAATAATAATAATAATTCTAACTTAGAAAACTAGAGAGAAAAGTACAATAGGAAACGAAAGATTAGAGAGTAAGTGATCAAAAGAAAGGAAATTAAATGGTTGCAAAAAACCCAATGCCTAGGTTAGTGCTAGTGTTATGGTATAAGATATTACTTTCAGACCAGCTCCCAGCGTCCCACTACTCTCACACAGCTACACTACGTTTGCGGTGCTCTACGTTCAGCACGCTTGAAGACAGGTCTAAAAGTATAAGTCACGGTTGATTACACAAGTAAATCGGGTCAATCAAAATGCAAGAAATTAAACCAATCAGATGCTGTATTTATGATAAAACCGTCAAATAAAAGTACATACAATCGACCAATCAAAAAACATCTTCGAAATGAACTGACCAATCATACCCATCGATACAAACAAATTCAACTATATAAACACGCGATCATCCGGCTCTGTCAGTCACAAGCCATTCTGCTGACCAGTTGTCCTAAGAACTGGACTTAGAAAGCAAATAAAGTCTCGCATCAGTCATTTAAGAAGCGTACGTGACTGTCTACATTTTATACAGATGGACTGCATTCCCGAAAGCCCGCTTGAGCGATTGAAACCTGAGAGAAAATTTTGATTTACATTAAAATACGTTTAAAACGTGGTCGTCAAATGTGGTGCAATCCTTAGATCTCGTCCGTGATTATTTTTACTATATCGGTATAGATGACAAATGTCAATGCACGCAGTGTGGTGGTGTATTGGGTGGTTGGAGATCAGGCGATGTGGTACACATGGAACACCATAAACATTTTCCCGATTGTCCCTTCATTCAAGAATGTTTACAAAAACACGGGTTAATAAAATTACCGAGAACCCCTGCAGAAAAACCGGGCATTACTTGCCCAAAATACATAGAGTATGCCAATGAATAAGTCAGGCTAGAATCTTACATCGGATGGCCCGTACAATTGAAACAACGACCGGCAGACCTTGAAGTTGGACTCTTTTATTTAAACCAAGGTGACAAAGTACAATGTTTTAATTGTGGCGGAATTCTGCATGATTTGGAAGAAAACGACGATCCTATGGAGGAACACGCGAAATGGTTTCCCCGTTGTGGTTTGATAAACCACGTGTTCCACTATTCAAAACCGAAGACCCTTCATTAATTATCCCATTTGCAGCTTTAAACCGACTTTCCAATGAACGTACATATCAAATTGCAGGGAAATCAACCAATCAGATGCCGACTTCGTGATAAAACCAGCCAATCAAATTGCTGGAAAGTTGACCAATCAGAGAGCCCGTAACAAATTTAACCGACCAATCACAGCCATCGATACAAACAAATTAAACTATTAATTCGGACTCTACAGTCAGTGTGGCAGTTCCTCGACCGAACTCTCTACCGGCAATAACTTCGAAGACGTCAACAATGTTCGCTTGTGATAAATGTCCCAAGAAGTTTACGGAAAAACGGAGTTTACAACGACACGCAAGAAGCCACTCAGAAGGAAAGCAAGAATACAGCTGTGCCGTATGCGGGAAAGTTTTTGTCGAGTTGACAATAAAAACAAACATGAAGCTTCACATGATTACACATTAAATTGTGACGTCTGTGGCCAGTTTTTCAACGATCAATCCAGCCTGAAACGTCACCGTGCTTTACACGAAAGACCAGGAGCAAGACCTTCGAGGCTAATGATGATAATGAACAGATCTTACACATCGCAATCTGGAAAAGGTGATGAAGCTACTACAAATAAACGTGAAAACAGCAGGGAAATTCCAAAAAACCAGAATGCTACCAGAGCATCAACCAACCAGAATGATACCACATCAACCAACCACAATCAAACCAAACCAGAAGTCTTGCCAGAGGATCGTGAAACCCGACAGTTGTACCTAGAAAACTGGTCCAGTAATCGAACCGAACAACATTATGGAAACCTCATACAGGATCGATTCAACTTCGTTTTGGACGACAGCTCTCTGCCCAATATTCCAGATAAAATATGGCAGATCTTTGAGCAATAGACTTCAGTCTACAAGATGAACATGTCCTTTGGATTTATATTGCGAAATATAGAGACAGACGAACTACGATATTTCCACTCAAGTCAGAATAACAGTAGATTTTGACGCGCCGATGCTTATTAAGGATACAAATGATGTACATGAGCTCATCGATGAAGTAGACCGACAAGATCTTTTGGAATACGTAAGACAACAGAGACCGAACACGAAATGGACTATACATCTGCTTACTAACGTAACATTCTACGTCAACAAAATTAGAACACTACCTATAGCTTAAAAACAAATGGGACGGAGGGAGGGTGATGCGGCCTATCCTATTGGATAGCCAGTCACAAGCCTGGATAAACGCAGAGTGACCAAGAACTTAGAATTTGTGATCCTATTTAATGACTTGCTATCACTTTGAAAGACACACTCTTCTTTTCACAAAGGAAAAGGGTCTTCCTAGATCACAAAATTACAAAATCGAGCTAAAGTGATACTAGAAATGTAATATGTAAAGAGAGACTTCAGATAAAAACTCCAATCAAATTCACCAGACAAAGTAAAATTAAAGTTTACAATACTAACGGGTTAGGGTTAGTGAAATAATTCGAAAATACAAAATAAATTACACAATAAAGCCATATCAAAAGTAAGATAATAGAAACATGAAATGTCTTGGAAGAAATACACTTAAACAAAAACAAAGCATTGAAAGTAAAAGCAAAGAAAGCACCTCGACTACTGCAAAGATTCAAAATAAAGCTTGTTATTTAACTGAATAAAAAGTTAGGGTAGCGCATGCAGAGATGCAAGCAACACAAATAGGGTGGGGGTAAAAATATGACTTAAACTATAAAAAGTAAAACAATAATATAGTGTTAGCTATACCAGCTTCGGTTATGGTTATGGAAAAGGGAAATCGTAATCTTTAATTAGAAAAAAAGGTTTTGAAGCATTACATTAAAACAGCGTTTGTTAAAGCAACTAAGGTTAGGGTTATGACCTGATAATAGACACTACAGAACAAATTGGATTTCGTTCGAGTTGGGTGGGTTACAGTAAGTCGCTGTAAATTTGAATAAAAACAACATTACTAATGGTCTAACAACACTACAACTAAAGGGTAGGTTTTAATGTAAGGGTTAGGAGAGACCAAAGCTAAAGTCGAGACACATATGGCAAGGCCAAAGGTCAACACTCATAGCACCTCGACTGCACCTCGACAGCACCTCGACAAATACGAGATGAGATATAGTATTACTACAATAGCACCTCGACAGGCACCTCGACAAATAATAATTGAACGGTCCCCATATACTACTAACCTCTAGTTGAGGTATTTGAAGGCTTAATTTACTGCCCCGACCCATTTCTCCATTTTACAGTAGCAATCATAATGTTGCATCGGGATATGGTTAAAAGCACTTCTTTGACAGATTTGGCAAGGTCATCGTGCCAGCATCCAGTGTTGCATGGAAGGCAAAAACATGTTAATAGTTGTACGCTATATAAGTTAGAAAAATCGTCATATTATAATAAATCAATTGATATGAACGTTGTGACAAATTATATTGATGAATATATTATTATTTTCTAGCAGAGTCAGAACACTGGTTCTCTAGTGTACAGGTCTCAACGTCGACTTGCATTGCTTTCTGGTTTGCTGCTAGGGATTTTATTGTGACGTCATCATATGCTAAAAAATGAATCAGCGGTTCTCGTACAAAATTAATGAAAGAGACAAGTTATCAACATTAAATAGAAATACACAGAACCATTTCTATAATTGCAGGCAAAAAAAAAACAATACGTGAACACTGTCTGAAAATATAACATTTGTTTGAACTCGCTGCGAAACATGCTTTATAAACTTTGTATTTCTACCTGTTTCTTAGGCTCGGCCAAATATTTTTTTATATTTTCTGACAATGTATATGTATTTTCTATATACTTTTACAGTTTTATTCGGAGAGGTGAAACCTAAAGGTTTTCGTAATAATGCTTGAGTAATGATTGGAGTGGGTCTCTGTGTTTGCACCAAATTACAATCATCATTTGTTAGTTAAATTTTCAATCGATTTCAGAATGTATTACTACATAATAATTTGTCAGAAGCACAATAATAATTGTTCACTGTGCTAAATGCTTCTTCTTAACTTCTATTGGGGGGCATAAGTGTTTCACAAAGCACAATTTGTTAGGATACCCGGCACCTGCGTCGGTTTCCAGGGGTTCCGGCTACAGAGCTGCCGGGTGTGTCCCCAGTTGCTGGATAGGGGAATGCCCTGTCTGTCGGGATAGTCAGGTCACATAATACGGCAAGCCTGACCGCGAACCATTGGAGCCAAAGACATGCTCCATATAGTATGCAAACCCTTTCTAAATTGTCTAAAGAGAGTAGAGTCATTTGGAATCTTAAAGAAGGCTAAATTTCCTACCCCTACCCATTCTCCCCATTTCCAGTGGCAATGAAAACTCGTCCCGTTTATCCCTTCCACCTTCATTTCTTTCTTCTCTTATTTATATGCTTTTAATTGATTAATTTGTTCTCGTCCCGATATAGCTGAAATGTTGCTCACTCGACATTAAACTCTCTCTTACTTATCAATCAATCAATCTTGTTGAATAAAAAAAATGGATAGAATTTGCAATTTATTTTAAGCCTACTTTGCATATTGTGCTTATTTGTTTTACGGATTTATGATTCGCACTAGTAATTATGATATTTTTCGAAAACAAATTTAACATTTTATCTTTAAAATGTATAATCAAATGAAGGGAAGTTAAATATCATGCACTCTTATTTTATTATGTAAAGTAATTTTCCAAATTATCTGCTCATTGTACAGATTTTAATTTCAAGATTGTGGGTTAAAATGTGGTGAACCTAACGATGACCAATTTCACAATTTCAGCATAAAATTGAGAGAGATTCGGTATAACTAACTACCGAAGTTATTGTGAATTTAATTTCTGCATATGCGCATTTTGACAACTTCAGTGCAGATAAAATCTAAATGTTTGGAAGACCATAATATCAAAGATGTTTCAAAACAGATTGAGAACAAATATCCAATACGATCTCAATATAAAGACAAAATCAACCGAGGACAGAGCTTTGCATGAGGGAGATACTCCTTAGTTTTCAACAAAATTTACGAAAATTAAGATATTGTAAGGTTCCAAATAGAATCGGCTTTCGGGTCAGCACCGAAGTACTAATTACTGGGCTGGTGAATACCCTCGGGGACGCACGGTCAATCAACAGTGGCATCGATCAAATAATATCTAAATACAGAAGTTACTGTGAATTTAGTTTCTGCATATGCGCATTTCGACACCTTTTGTCTCTTCAGTGCAGATAAAATCTAAACGTTTGGAAAACCATAAACCCAAAGATGTTTAAAAACTGATAGAGAACAAATAACCAATATGATCTAATTGTAAAGCCAAAGTCTATATATATAAAGGTTTTCTAAAGACATGCCATGGTTCAGTATTACACTGGTTTTTCAACTATGCTGCTTTTCACAACTTTTTTTATTACGTTAAATCAGCTGCAAACATCATGACAAATAACTAAATACCGAAGTTACTGCAAATTATCACTTCCAAACCACTGAAAATGTCATTCCAAATGCTTCACTTAGTAGACAAAGAAGTATGAATAATTATTTATGTTTCTATGCAGGCTAAAATGTTGTCTAATGGAACAAGATTTAGCAGTAAGGTTTAATAACCATATTTCTACTGTAAGCAGAGGAAATTGATAACATGGACCAACCTCTTGTTCTTCCTCTAGGGCAACTTTAATATTTGGCCAAGTAAACAACATAATTCTAAAACACCAGAAATATTTAAAGAGTTGTACCCACCAACATGTGTAATTACAGGCTGTACGGAAATAAAAATAGAAAGACCATCCTCGTTCTCTCTTGGTTCAAAATGTTATTCAACTTACAAAAGTAATTACACTTGGTAAGGACTTGTTAGCATTGCTCCTCATGGGGCACTGACTTTTGTTTCGAGTCTATATACAGGGTCTATGTCAGACGTGGAAATCAGAAAACTCTGGTATAGTTGATCTGCAGGAAAGTTGTGACTCTATTATGGCAGACAAGGGGTTCGTTTTGAACAAAGTTTTGGCAGGTACAGGTATATTTTAACACGCCACCATTCCTAGCCAGCCAGGGTCAATTCGCAAAGGAGCAAGCAGAAGAGACGCAAGCCATAGCGAAACTAAGGACTCACGTAGAGTAAAGGAATTCCACATTTTTGATTGGATGCTCCCACCTACTATGACAGGAACAGTGAATCAGCTTTTGACTGTTGCAAATAAGTTGACACGATTTAGAGGTCCATTAGTAAAAAGATGGTTTGAAAGTTCATGTTATAAATTTTTAGTCCCAAACAAAGGTTGCAGGTATATAGGTATCTTGTTTGTCAATCCGTCTATTCATATTTCTTGTAAAGTATAAGGAAGCATAGTATTAAGATATACAAGTCTCAGAATAGGAACCATATTTTTTTTAACTCTTAGTTTTCAGAATTTTGTCTCGTATGAAATTTACCCAAAATTGGAGTTAAAATGTTTGAAATCTAACCATTGAAAATATAATTTTGACTTCATTTTATCCAAAAACGATAGTCGCTTACAAGAATTCCCAAAAATGCTTGTTTTGGGAAATTTACCAAGAAATGGAACCTTATTTTTAATTCTCGGTTATCTGAATTGTGCCTCTTTAGGCAAAAGGGTTAAAATATTTGATTGTGTGCTAAAAAATTGTTAGTCTTCAACTTTTCCAGAAAAAAATTACCAAGTTGGATCCAAAGTTTTTTTTGTTTTTGTTTTTGTTTTTTTGTTGTTGTTGTTTTTTGGCATCTTTAGATTATTTGCAACACATATACATCAAAATTAATTTCTTAATCCCATTTTTTTTACATTGTTGATGCAAAAAATATAGGTAAAGGTTAGGTCAATGTGACTTAAATCGGGTTTGGATGTTGGTTCCTACTAAAGATGTAAACACTTTAGAATATAATAAGTGAATTTTGAAGAGTGTAACGATATTGTAAACAAGGCTTACTTACTCACAAACTAAAAAAAGTCCAAAGGATTTTATGTAAAGTTTGTGAGTAAGACCGAGGCTTTATTTACACATCCATACACTCCTCCAACATTAAATTTCGTCCTTATTCACGTAATTCTAATTTTTGAACTTAAAACAAAGATATCACTGAATTTGTCACCATATATTCATGACATTTGGTACAAACAAAAAGAATTTTATAAAAAAAAAATACTTTCAAACTAAAGCCAGCAATGGCAAAATACAGAATTATATTTTTCTTTAATAAACTTTGGATACGTTAGTGAAGTTGTAATGAATATTTATACTATAACTATTCCGAGATTAGTTATTGTTTATTATAAAGATTTTTTACATTATATTTAATGGTTTGATTTAAGAATAATGAACTGCGTTTTTGATGTAATTAAAATGTGACGTCACTTCATGTTTCTAGAGTGAATTTCATTGATATTGAATATCATTTAAAAAACACATTGAAGTTCGTAGAAACTTTAACCTTTTTGAATACATAATTTGTGGTTACTATGTCACCTTGATCAATACAGCATGTGGGGATGGTGATTGGTACCGTACGGGGACGGTGATTTTGAAGCGGACAGAGTCATGTAAGTTGGCTTTTTCGGGTAGATTCTGACAGATTTTGCAATAATTGGTCATTGATGTAGTTTTTACGGAACATTTGGATTATTTACGAATTGATGTAGCCTTGTTTCCATGCTCAATGCGCCCTGGAAATATGCAAACACTTAACGAATATACAAAAGGCTGGCGAATATAGACAACGGCACCTATTTCCTCGCTTGTTTTTAAGCATTCTTCGTCTATTATACCTAGAATTTTTACTCCAGCAAATGTGATAGAACCAGAGAGGTTTTATGTATCATCAGAATATCTCAAAAGTTCAATGAAAATGTAATGTTGCGTATGGGGACTAAGATCACGGCATCGTAAATCGAATTAGAGATCGTTTGCGGAAAAATTATCTGAAACATAAAACGGCGAACAACCAATTGAAATATAAAGCTCAGCGCAATAAGGTGAACAACATGAAAAAACACGCTGTTGAACAATTCTATCTTGGTATTAATGAGACATTGTCAGATTTGAAAACATCCAATTGTAAACTTTATTGGAAAACAATTAAAATGCTTTTAAAGGGCGATAACCCAAGTAACAATATTCCTCCACTCCACGATCACTATGATAACTCCAAACTACTTTTTGACAATACAGATAAATGTAATGCTTTAAATCAATATTTTTGTTCAGTAACAGATATTGACAGTAGAGATAAAAATCTCCCTGCTTTTGATGATAGAGGTAGAGAGGTTATCTCCGATATTGTTATTTTTGAACAAGATATCATTGATGTCTTATCAGATTTAAATCCTAACAAAGCTGTTGGCCCTGATACTATCAGTAACAGGATGTTACTGGCAGTGAAATATGAAATAGCGAGACCCCTCTGCATGCTTTTTAACAAATCTTTAAGACTCCATATTTTTCCTTATGACTGGAAATTATCACATGTGATTGCATTATACAAAAAGGGAGACAAATCTGTTGTTTCTAATTATCGACCGGTAGCATTGTTAAGTTGTACTAGTAAAATTTTAGAAAAGATAGTTTATAAATCTATCTTTAACCATTTATTTCTTTACATTTTCATTTACAAATTTCAATCTGGTTTTTTACCAGGTTTTTCTACAGTTCATCAACTTATTGAATTATATCATGAAATTCTATCTTCCTTAAATTCTGGTCAAAAAACTTGTGTTACATTCTGTGATGTGAGCAAGGCTTTTGACCGCGTCTGGATTAAGGGATTAATTTATAAATTAGAGTGTTATGGTATCAAGGGTAATTTACTTATGTGGCTCAAAAGTTATCTTGAAACTAGAAGACAAAAAGTTATTCTTATAGATGGTAAGTCTTCCATAGGTTCATTGTATGCTGGTGTACCTCAAGTATCTGTTTTGGGCCCTCTCCTTTTTCTTATATATGTTAATGATATTTCAGATAATATGTTAGGGCTCTGTAGATTATTTGCTGACGATACTTCGATTGGACATGTAGCAAATGATGACGAAACTTTGGTAAATATGACAAATATGGATTTAGAAAACATTACTAAATGGTCCAATGATTGGTTGGTAAAATTGAATCCTGAAAAAACTGATATTGTTGTATTTAGTACAAGAAATAGAACTACAAATACAACATTTAACTTTGATAACTCCGTCATAGAACCTGTTGATACACACAGGCATCTCGGCTTAGTTTTTAGCTCTGATTGTAAATGGACGAAATATGTAGATATTTTAATTGAAAGTACATCAAAGCAGTTAAACATATTACGAAAATTGAAATTTAAATTAGACAGAGAATTCTTAGAGCGTATCTACTTTACATTTATAAGACCAATCTTAGAATATTCTGGTGAAGTTTGGGATAACTGTGGCGTAGTCAATACTGAACGGGTTGAAAAAATTCAATTGGAAGCCGCCAGAATCGTTTCTGGTTTGACATCATATGCCAGTAGGGAATCACTTTATCAGGAGACTGGCTGGGAAACATTAAAAAATAGAAGAGAGCAAAAGAAATTAGTTCTTTTTTACAACATGGTTAATGGACACTGTCCTGAGTACTTATCTGATTTGTTGCCCCCCTTAGTGTCAGAGTTATCATCGTATAATTTACGTAATAATCAGAATTATACTATCCCCCAATCTAGATTGTCCTTATTTCAGCACTCCTTTTTACCAGCAACACTGGACCTATGGAATAATTTAAGATTTGTCCATAAGGGAGTCTCTATCTTCTGATATTTTTAAATTACGTCTGAAATTAAAATACAGAGAAAATAACAAGCCACCACCGTATTATTTAATAGGTAAAAGATTTCTTAACTTAATCCATGCCCGAATAAGGAATAAATGTAGAGCTTTGAAACATGATTTATACAGAGCAAATATTATTGCGGATAAAAGCTGTTCTTGCGGAGCACCGTCTGAAGACGCTGAGCATTTTTTTCTTTGATGTCCAAATTTTATCATTCAACGTGACCGACTTTTTTATAACCTAGCTGATTTAGATACGACAATTTGTCTCAACACTTTATTGTTTGGGGATGTAAACTCTAACTACGAAACAAACTCATTAATTTTCAGTTATGTTCAATCTTTCATCGAAGAAACTGGACGGGTCATACGAAACTAATATATGATTGCAAACAGCTCCGATTTGATTTGATTTGGTTTATTTTTGTGTGTTTTTACATGTTTTATTTATTTATTTATCTATTTATTTTTGCTTTTCGTTCTTTCATTTTATAATTGTCTTTGTTGTTATTTTCATAACAATGTACCCATTGATACACATAAAAATCAAGTAAATAGATATTATATAAATATTTCGAAGTATTAAATAAAGTCTATTATTCGTATATCTACATACGATAAACAATATTTTTCCAAAAAACGGCCGAATTAGGACCTCCTTTTTTTCATTCCTTCAAATTTAATTACACGTATATTATTAAAAAAGTTAAAAACTCACCATTTACTTCTATATAAGTTTAGAAAATTACAACAGATCCTAGTGTTACATTACTTATATCTCTCCTGTATTCTACTGACGCACATGGAAACTGAGTGTATTGTATGAATGAACGGATATAATGAACGGATATAGGTTATTGTTATTTTGTGACGTATTGAGTTCACCTGTACTTTAAAATTTCTGTAATTGATTTACTAAGCTTACACACCCTTTTATGTGTATCAATGTTTTAAATAGGACCCTGTATGTCTGTCTACTTTAATTTGTATATGTTATTTTTGTACTTTCGTTTATGTCTTATGTATGTAATATTTATTATGTAAAATGTTGGAGAAGGCATTGATAAGTTGTACAACTTGTGCCTAATCCTTTTGTCTTTGACAATAAAATAAGTTTAAATCAATCACGGCATCGTATGGGGACGGAGATTAATGTTTTGTATTCTACTGTAATTGTACTTATATTCGCGAGGATTCCTTTTTAGCCAAGTTTGCGAGTATTTAATTTCACGGAAGTGTTTTCCTCGAATCTTTAATGTTAAATTAATAAATTCGCGGATACTTATTTTCGCGGAAAGTTGCCGACCGCGAAATTCGTTAAAATAAGTACACCGCGAAAATTAGTACAATTACAGTATTTTTTTTAAAATAAAAGACCTTAGTTGATAGATTATGTTCAATAATTTAAACTCCTTGAAAGTTTTCGTGAAATTAAATTCAAATTAATAATGTAAATGATATGACGGTGTCTAGAATACAAACTATTTACATGATACCCGCTACGTCATTGGAAATTGGCCACAAAATTGGAACAAATTGTTATGGTAACCAAGTTGCATACCAAGGAAATTTGGGTTTAAAGGCATTGTTCAGAAATATTCGGAGAATGGAATGAGAAGTAAGACACAACCGAATTCGTTTTGAAAAAAGGACAATAAACAATGAAAGGATATGGAGTAAATGAACATTAGACAAAGTCTCTACAAATACACGGCAGAACCAAGCAATGGAACAACATTTTTGGTGTTCTTTGTCTTCAAGTCAATATGAGGCCCTCAACAATGAGATTACGCAAACCCCATAATTAGTTCAAGAAGACGGTAGCACTGGTTTGATGTAAAACCCATAATAAGTTCAAGACGACCGTAGCAGTGGTTTGAGTGTAAAAGCACAAATTTCCTATGCTAATGGACAGATTTAACTTAAACAAAAACGGGGTGCTCAAGTCGACTGTGAGACAACTTGGCATGGCAAAATAGCGAGATGTGGGCACTACAAACAGGTGGCCAGAATAACATTCGGATAATACACAAAAAATATAAAATGCAAAAATTTGAAAGGATGACAGTATATCCATATGAGAATTTCTCTTGAGAACAAGTACACCATAAAGGAAATAAATAGAGAGCATATATCTCTCGCTCCGGTATCCTTTTATAGACTCCACTCTACAGGAGAGACAAACTTCTGCTTTAAATAGGCAATGAAAAGATATGGATTGAATGCACATGCGATTTATATACAAGGTATATACAAATACATGGTAGAACCAAGCAATGGAATAGTGCCTTTATTGTTGTTGTTCAAGAATGGACAGTGTCCTCATACCTGATGGTAAGTTCAAGTCGGTTCAATTCCAGCGGAATTCATTGACCTAATTGTTGAACAACACCACATCCATGTCTTATTAAGCCGGTGGATGCAGGATCACAAACATGAAATTAACTAGCAAAGTGTTCTTTCAATCACTGTCATCCGTTGCCCGATCACGTTCATCTGTTTCCCGACAAACGTACTAGTGTCCTATTTATTTTCACCAAATGTCACATCAAATCATTTTTTTGCATTGGCAACATTTTTTTTTCTTCAAATCAAAATTAAATAATTTATTGTTATGACCACTGAGATTAGAATATTTATATTCACTTTCACCAAGATTAAATTATTTGCAAAATCGTCCAACCAAGAAAATCAAATTGTCCTCCCCTAACCCAACTACTTTAAAAAACAACGGCAGTAGAATACCGAAGGAACAAGGGAAGCGATGACTACAAAACTCGAAGTCCAAAGACATGGCAGAAACGGTAACAGACAAAAACAAAGACAAAACAAGGACGTGAGACAGCTACAATGCACGGAAATATTAAAGGATATTGAGTATTTAGTCCACCTGGCATAGTCAGGGTGAGCTTTTACCAACACTATGCGTCAGTAATCCGCCCGATGCAAGCCTTTCCTTAAAAAAAAATCTAAGAAACCACTGTATCAATTGAAAGCGAACACTTTGGGTAGTTCGCTTTACAAATATTGACCGTATTCTCCGCATCTCATTCATGATGGCCACAAGCTGGGTATATAGTTTTACATTGAACATGATGGGGAAAAACTCTGATGGGTAATATTCATTCGAACATCTCGGACCTTTGGTACTTGGCGAAAACTTGGTCATGATAGTCCCTGATAATTGTCCCTTTATAAAGAGTGCCTATTATTCAAGACAACCAAGTCCCCTTTATAAATAATGTTCGGTATATGTATTTCTTATCCAAAATGACAAGTGGAAAACACAGTACCGTTACAACAGTGGGAAACTTAGTTTAGCATTTGCCCCTGTGGGAAACCACATTTAAAGCCGATGCATCTGCTTGTTGATGGTTAGTTTCCGAGGGTATTCAACAACTCAGAAGTTAATACGTCGGAGCTGACCTGAAAACCGATTTTATCTGAAAAATTTTAGAAAAATTGCTTAAAACTAAGGAGTCTCTTGCATATTTCTGTCCTAAGTTGATTTCGGTATTCCATTTAGATCGTTTTGGTTATTTGTGCTGTATCAGATTTTACAAATTTTTGGTTTATGGTATTCCAAATATTTTGATTATTTATCTACACTGAAGAGACATAAGCTGCCGAAATGGCCATATGCTGAAACTAAATTTACAGTATCTTAGGTATATTTTATTTATTTTAAAGATCTTCTACTCTAAAACTATTTCGATACTTTGGACCAATCTTAATTACACGGAAAATATACATCATATCTAAGATAACATCCAGCATGACACATATTTTTAACATTGGACACTGAAGGAAAAATCACAGATCCTTTAGTCTGCAACTGAACTTTTTCACAAAATTCCTTGCTTTGTTATTTGTTTGGAAAATGATGATTGCAAAATACGCCATTTAAAAGGCACTACATTGACTGCTTAATGAAGGAGATGGACATTGACAATTCCCTTTGCAACCCCATATACAAACTATCTACCATAAGAGGGTCCGCCGTGCGCGGTCCCGGCTTATGAATAGGCCCGCAGCATCCTCTGAGCTTGGAGTATGAGTCTTCCTAACAGAGGACCCCGAGGTAACCCCGGGATATAGAAATAGGACCTAGAATCTCCGGCTTGCGGGGTGTGACCCCTCCTAAACAGAGGCTGACCCCGAGGGTCCCGGGATATAGAAATATGACCCATTCCGTGATTGTGCGGGATTAATAAATACACAACCCATCTTTCGGATGGGATGTAAACTCAGGTCCACGTGTTGGAAGAAATGCCACGCTTCCTGCACGTTAAAGAACTCTTGTAGCAAGCTCTTTTTGGGGTGGTCCGTAGGTGATCGGCTACAAGGCTAAATTCCCCGCCCTTGACGATTTCACCCTACTTTTCCAGTGGCAGTCAGAATTTCACGTCCCATGGCCCTTTCCATACCCGAAAGTGATTATTTATTAACAAACTTGTTCTCGTCTTGATATAGCTGAAATATTGCTGAGTAGACGTTAAACAATATTCAATCAATCAATCAACCATAAGAGGGTAAGTCATACTAAACAATAACAAATCAGTCTCAGTCTTCTTTAGGTATCAATTTAAGTGAAGAAAAAAACAACCTGCCTTGTATCTACTGGATACCTAAGTAACATAAATGCGTCTGGACCGATGCCTCTGCTAGTAGACTGTTAGTTCCCGGGGGTATTCACCAACCCAGTAGTCAGAACTTCGGTGCTGACCCGAAAACCGACTTTTTTGAAACTTGCAATATCAAAATTTTGTTTAAAACTAAGGAGCATCTTCCTCATGCATAGCTCTGTCCTTTCTATTTAGATCCTTTTGGTTATTTGTTCTCTATCAGCTTTTGCACGTTTTTCCGTTAATGGACTTCCAATTGTTTTGATTTGATCTGCACTGATGAGACAGTTGTCATAATGGGCATATGCAGAAAATAAATTAACAGTAACTTCGGTATTGTGTTATGTGTAACTTATATACAAAGATCCATTGCTGGATCTGCCAAATGCACAACAAAACCCATTTGTAAACTCCTAACTTCATTACTTACTGTAGTTAAAGATGCCCTAAAGATATATGGTGATAAAGTAGACTCTACAGATGTGGATTCTCAAAAATTCAAAAAACTTAATAGAATATCTATCTTCAGCTGACCTCAACCACTGCAACAGTGTCAAAACATTTGATTTTTCTACACTCTATACTACTATCCCACACGATAAGCTTAGGTCAGCACCCCGAGATTTAATACATCACTCCTACTATACAAAAAAGTGTGAAAGAAGATATTTATGTTTAGTGATAGGTAAAGATGGGGTCTATTTTGTTAACCATCACAATGATTCACACAAAAAGTATACAGAGGAGAATGTAATCGCAATGCTTGAATACTTGATTGATAACATATTTGTAGAATTTGGAGAACAATTTTTCATGAAACAATAAGGATACCTATGGGGACTAATTGTGCGCCACTTTTGGCAGATTTGTTTCTTTATTCGTATGAAGCCAGGTTTATACAAAGGCTGGTTCTGAAAAAAAAGAAAAACAATAAACTAGCCAAGTCCTTTAATTTCAGTTTCCGTTATATAGATGATGTTCTTTCATGAAAGACTCCTCAATTTAAGGATAACCGTTATCTTATTTACCCAAATGAACTCGAAATTGAAGAGGTCACTGATACACCATCATCAGCATCATGCCTGGACATAAACCTCTACATTGACAACTCTGAAAACAAAACTTGACGACAACCTTGATGATTTCGACTTTCTAACAGTGAACTTCTCGTAATTGAACATCTCCGACATATGGCGCCTACATTTCACAAATCATTCGTTATGGTCGTGCCTGTAGTTTGTTCAACAGAGCGAAATTACTGTCTCAAAAACTTATACATCAAGGGTTTGTTCAGTCACTGTTGCAATTGTCATAACAGAAGATTTACGGTTGTCACCATGATTCATGATGATTTGACTGACCGTTACAATATTTCTATTTCAGATTAGAAACGACATCTTTGGGTAGATCCAGAGTTACCGTGCTGAAAACGCCGACTGTGACAAAACCGGACTTTTCACTGGCAGTGTGACAGGTGCCACGCGTGGAGCAGATCATGCTTACCCTTCCGGAGCACCTCAAGTTTTTTTAGGGGTTCACACTGCTAGTGCTTTAGTTTTGTGGCGTTCTTGTACATATTTGTTTAGTCTTTGTCATGCTGTTTCAGTTCGTGCTGAATATTAGTGGTCGTGATTTTAGAATTCTCCCTTCTTCATTTTTGCTTCGGTATTCGTTTGCCGTTGTATTTTAATACTGGAATTATTTCATTTTAGTCATTTTGGAATATTTCAGGATATTTTCACTTTCATAAACTTTGAGAACCCTGAAACTACATGCCATATTGGAACCCAAAATATTCACAATTGTCCTTAGTTGGCCCCTTTCAAATACGAAAATCACCATTTCATCTAAGATGGCTGCCAATGGAAAACAAAGTTAAACATTGAACTCCATGGGAAGGAATTCCCATATCTCTCTACTGACACCAAAGAGCCAATTTGAACGAAACCTTAGCGGGGATATCATAAGTGACCGTTGCATACAGAATTTTTTTTCTCAGCAACTACTTCACTTGAAACTTTATTTGCAACTTCAGTAAGGTCCCGTCTTCAGCTTTCCAGAGCCACTGTGCTTAAGTGTTTGATGTCTTAGGTTGTACATTTGGATTTCCAAGTAATCTTGTCACATGGAACTAAAGTTTTTAGGTCACCTGGCCCGAAGCTCCATTGCTTTTATTTGCATCACTTAGTGTATGTCGTCCGTCCATCGTAAACTGATTCAAAAATATTCTCCCCTTAAATCAAAAATATTCTCCCCTTAAACCACTGAGCCAATTTTAAGGTTCCTAACTTGGTTGATTGATTGATTGAATATTGTTTAACGTCTACTCAGCAATATTTCAGCTATATCAAGACGAGAACAAATTTGTTGATAAATAATCACTTTGGGGTATGGAAAGGGCCATGGGACGGGAAATTCTGACTGCCACTGGAAAAGTAGGGTGAAATCGTCAAGGGCGGGGAATTTAGCCTTGTAGCCGATCACCTACGGACCACCCCAAAGAGCTTGCTACAAGGGTTCTTTAACGTGCAGGAAGCGTGGCATTTCTCCCAACACGTGGACCTGAGTTTACATCCCATCCGAAAGATGGGTTGTGTATTTATTAATCCCGCACAACCACGGAATGGGTCCTATTTCTATATCCCGGGACCCTCGGGGTCAGCCTCCGTTTAGGAGGGGTCACACCCCGCAAGCCGGAGATACTGGGTCCTATTTCTATATCCCGGGGTTCCCTCGGGGTCCTCTGTTAGGATGGCTCCTACTCCAAGCTCAGAGGATGCTGCGGGCCTATTCTTCAGCCGGGACCGCGCACGGCGGTTCCTAACTTGGTCATAATAAGGCTTTGGTTATCCTTTTTAAATACATGTGATGGGGATAACTTTGCCTCATCAAATATGACCACCAATCAGAAAATAGTTTAAAATTGAACTACCTGTATTTTGGAAAACCCATTCAAATATCTCCTCTGAAACTGCTTTTCCTATTAGAACCATGTTTGGTCACATATTATCTTTCTTGGCCTTCTTTGAAAATGTAAGTCAACATCAGATCCATGATGGCTGGCAGAGGGGAACATAATTGAAAATTGGAGCTTATGGAAATGCATTCAAAGATTTCTAATCAGAAACGGCTTCAATTACTTAAACCAAATCAAGTAGCAATTGTCCTTGAGTGGTATCCTTTAAAGGTAGTGATTTTATTCATAAACCTATGAAAGATGGTCGCCAATTAAATACATTCGCAGATCTTCCATGACTCTGGCCGTATTACATAAAGGTATATTAATGAGACCTTTTAACATTGAGGTTATTTAGACTTTCTATGTTAGCCATGGAATAATACATTGCTCTTTAGAGCATCTAGTTCAAAAAAGTGTTTAGGGCATGTCCAACAGTTTCTACTTATAATGTCAATTTCACAATATTCAGTCGTTAAACAAGTTCTGATATGACAAGACAATATAAGAGGCTTTTAAGGACAATTTCATATTTATGCTATTAAAACTTATTCAAAATTCCAAAAATAATATAGGTCATCAGGTCATCAGATGTAATTTTAATACTTTAGCCTTCTGCAAAAACCCTTCAAAGTTTGCCTAATTGAAGGTTTCTAATTACCCTTTTTCAAAACAAGGGGAATTTCCTTGTGACATCAAATTTATCAGAATTATATTTTGAGAAATCGTTTACTTTATAAAATGCAGCTTTTATCTGTCCTTAAGCCATTGGAGGTGTCCTTAAATGTTAAAATTAGGTTGATGGATTGATGTTTTACACCAATTTTAGAATTATTTGAGCTTTGTCGTGGCGAGAACTGTTTAGTATATTGTACAATTATATTAAAAATTGAAAAATATCAATATGAAACCATAAAGATTTACATAAGTAAAAACAAATGTGTAAAATATTAAAAACATAATAGAAGAAATGTCAGTTTAAGTGTTACAATAGTAGAAACTTTAGGATAAATCCATTTAAATCTTACTAAATAAATTGATTGCTTTCAAAATTGAACGATTTTGTCGCCAGCGACGTTTGTAAATAGGTCTTGAAGACAATCAGCAAAATAATCTGATATCGGCAACATCTACACATTCAATTAAAATGTTGGATTGTATAAGGACAATTATATGGAATACATTGGGGTCGGTCATCACTGTTAAGTACATGTATAAAACTGTGTGTTGTTCTAACGTGTCTTATACGACATCGGGTCAACACCATCTGTTTCCTACCGTTTTTACCGGAGGAACCAACTTGTTCACCGACATCTGATTGTATTCCATGCAGTTTATTTATTTGCAGATCCCATTTGGCCTGCCATAATTTTAATATGTATTTAACGATTAAATGCTTCATGTCGGTGTATGGGATTTGACAATCCGCCATCTGGTCATCTATTAGAAAAAAGAAGGGAAACGGGGAATGTGTCAGAGAGACAACGACCAAAAGGGGAGTAATAACAACTTTGCATCTTTGGTTTCCTGGTCAGCAACGGTGTTTCCATAGATCCAAACATGAATGACTTCTTTGTCTAATGCTACAAGTGACTGGTAGAGTTCAGCTTTTTTTTTAAACAATCGGTGTTTTGTTTTTCCGACTTTCAATTGCCAGTAGGAATAAAAGTGAATCAGAACAGATAATGAACTTATTTGTTTGCGATAAAGCTACAAATTTAAGTGCTAAGTAAACCGCATTAGCTTCTGCAGTGAATTTGGAACTAGAGAATGGTAGTCAGAGAGTTGCTGCACGATCTCCAAAAACAGCTGCAGAAGCCACTCTTGTCTCCATACATAGAGTCATCTGCATAAATTTGTGAGTAATCAGGATGTTCAGATTTTTTTTTGCAAAGTCCTGCTGGATACCCAGGGGCTTGGTATCAGACATTTTATATTTGCGTAATTCGTAATTAAATGTTGGTTTTGGGTTCAGTCAAGGAGTTGTTTTTTGTGTTTTTTTTTAGATTCTATTGAGGCTATTTCATTCAAATTTATATCAACAGATTCCAGGTGTCGTTTGATACTTAGTCCAAAAAGGTTTTCTAACGTTTTGGCGTTTTTCACAGTCAGCTTTGTGAAGACGTTTGAAAACACAGTTGTGAGCAGACACACTTTAAGCTTTGTTGCTTATTGTAAACCAAGTTTGAGACGTCTGTTTTCCATTAGCTGCAACATACAGACTCTGCACAGGAGAAGTTCTGAACGCACCCAATGAAAAAAAAATAGTTGAGGTAATGTCTTTCTGGTATTATTAGAGCCTCATATATTACACTGATTATCAGGTATTCATAATTATCTTTAATATGTTTGCTGGTCATGTTTATGTATTTCTGTCATATTGTCAGACTTCTCTGGTGTTATCCATTAAGAGGCTAAACAATTTTTTCCTGGGTGACCCCTAGTTTTTTCAGTATTTTTTTTTTATATCTCTTGGAGCATTCTAACAAAATTTTATTCATTAGGTGTTAATTTCATCAATGGATCAACACTGCTCGTTTTAAACCTTTGAAAATTAACAGAAGCTAAGTGTTCAACCTTTTTTAAAACAGTGCCATCTCAGAAACTTCATCGGTAACATCATTTTGTCCCTTAAATTAGTTTTTTCTTTCAATTTTTAACAAAAAAAATCACATTTAATTGAAACTCTTGTTTTTCTTAAATTGACTAGCAAATATCCTTCATTCAAGATATTAAAAACAAAACACCGAAGTGACTGTTAATTTTTTATCTTTAAATGCGCATTTGACAACTTATGTCTCTTCAGTGCAGATAAAATCAAAACTGGAAGTCCATAAACCGAAATAGGGGTAAACTGAAAGAGAACAAATAACCAATAGAATCTAAACAGAAAAGCCAAAATTTAGCTAAGGACAGAGCTATGCATGAGGGATATACTCCTTAGTTTTAAAACATTACAAGGTCCCTTTAAAAAATATTGGTGCGGGGTTATCCTTATTAACTAGTGTTTAGATATATCTGAAAACAAAACTTAAAATCTAAATGGCACAAGCCGAGTTGCAACTTCAAATATTATGTGACCAAGTTAATGTGAAGACCCAAATATTTCTAAAGTTTTACGTCTATTATTCTCCTTCAGATGGTATTCAAAAATATATCCAAGTTTAATTAAATCTAGAAAATTAGTTTCAAGGAACTATATATTTCTTAAGATTTTAATCTATTTTCGTCACTGTGATCTTGACCTGTGGCCTACTTTACATTACATAAGCTTCTTCCCCTACTAATATCCAACAATATATCCAAGTTTCATTTCAATTAGATTAAAACTCTGAGTTGTCGTCGGGAAACTAAATTTTTCTAAAACTTTAAGCAAAATGTGTCACTGTGACCTTGACGTATTTCTAAAAAATCAGCAGACTTCTTTATCTCCTAGTGCCGTACAATATATGCAAGTTTCATTTCAGTTGAATGTAAACTTTTTGAGTTATCATCCGGAAACCAATTTTTTCTGAAATTTTTAATCTATTTTCAGTAATTGTGACATGACCATTGACCTACTTTCTCCAAAATCACATTTACTTCACAACAATATATCCAAGTTTCAATTCAATTGAATGTTGTCATCTGGAAACCAAATTTTTCAGAAATTTTCAATCTATTTTCAGTAACTGTGACCTTGACCTTTTTTCTCCAAAATCAATAGAGTTTATTTCCTCTTGGTATCCAACATTATATGAAAGTTTCAATCGAATTGTTTGATTGTAAACTTTGCAAGTTATCATCCGGAAACCAAATTTTTTTGAATTTTTTTCAGTCTATTTTCGGTGACTGTGACCTTGACCTTTGACCTTATTTCTCCAAAATCAAGACGATTCCTCTTTATATTTAACAACATATCCAAGTTTCCATTCAATTGGATTTAAAGTTTTTGAGTTATCCGTAAGCCAGTGTTTGAAGCGTGCACGCACACCTGCTCGAATCACCAAACCAAAAGCCGAGTTCAACTTTGTTGCAATTCTTCTAAAATTTCAGTTTTCTGGTCTGGTTTCCATGTCAACTGAGAGCTCCACCAACCATTACAACCGACATCAGACAACACTTCATATTAAAATTGCGCGGGTGTTCCCTTTATAAGCCATAGTGTCCAATATTAAAACTATATTCCCGCTGGCAGCCATCTTTAATGAGGTACGGACCTGCCGGAAACCTTTTTTGGAAGGGGCCATCTAAGGACCATTTTGACTAAGTTTGGTTTTAATTGGACTAGTAGCTTCTAAGAAGATCTTTAAATGTCTTTTCCATAGGGTCCAATGTTAAGACTATGTCCCCGGTTACTGCCATCTAGGATGATGTACGGACCTTCCGGATGCCTTTTTTTATTGGATTGGACTATTGAGGGACCATTGTGAGTAAGTTTGGTTCTAACTGGACTGGTATTTTCTAAGATCTTAAAATATATTTTCCATACTGTCCAAAATTAAAACTATGTACCCCTCTGGTGGACATCGTAGATGCCTTTTTGGAGGGTACCATCTAATGGCTATTGTGACTAAGTTTGGTTTTAGTTGGGCTAGTTGTATCTTAAAAGAGTTTTGAATATGTTTTCCATAGGGTCCAATGTTAGGACTATGTTCCCTACTGGCGGTCATCTAGGATTAGTTACAGGCCTGCTAGATTAAATTTTAAAAGGGGACCATCCAATGACCATTGTGCCGAAGTTTGGTTCCAATTGGCCCTGTGGTTTTTCAGTGATACCGTATAGCGGGTTCTTTTCGCGGGGAGCTAATTTTGGCGTATTTTAGCGGGCCAGTTTAAATCGCCAAAATATTTTCCGCTAAAATTTATTCTACAGTTTATATATTTAAACAAGTATTTGAAATTCATAACATTTTTTTTTAATTATTACCTTTGGAAATTAATTAATGTTTATCATAATGCCTTGGATATCTCTATTTATTGTACATGTCTAAAGTTTGTCTTCAGGCCAAGCTGTGTATGTGGCAAATATTTAAAATTACTAAAAATGCAGGTACTAACATAAATTACATGTAATTTACTAAATAATTGATTAATGGAAATGAAAGTTTTTTTTTTAAAATCAAATGATAATTATGATTCTTTCCTTTAATATTTCATGATGATAAACACTTATTATAAACCAAAACTCGCTTCTTATTAGCAACAAGGGACATATTTTTCAATATATTTTACGTAATCGCGAAATTAAAAATCGCCAAAATTTTTCGTATACATTTTCTCTTAAAACCGCCAAATTTTACACCCTTCAAAATAACCCGCTATACGGTAGTTGAATGTAAAGTTTACGACGGACGAAAAGAGATTGCAAACACCATACTAGTAAAAATGATAATTTGCCAGTGTAAATACACTGCTTTCTCGGGTTCAGGTACCCACATCATTGATTGATTGATTAGTTTGAGTTTAACGTCCATTGAGCAATATTTTAGCTAAAACAGGACGAGAACAAGTTAATCAATTCAAAAGAAATTAAAGTAAGAGAAGAATGAAATAAAGGTGGAAAGGGGGGGGGTGGCAATGAGGTTTGAATGCCACTGGGAAATGGGTAGGGGCAGGAAATTTAGCCGTCTATACGAGTTCCAGTGACTCCACTCTTTTTAGACAATATAAAAGGGGTCTTTTTACTGTATGGAGTGTGGCATTTCTCCACACAGTTTCACTTCAAGGGTTCACGGACAGGCTTTCCGTATTATAACCTGACTACCCCGCATAGATGGAACATTCCCCTATCCACTAACTGGGGACGCGCCCGGCAGCTCTGTAGCCGGAACCCAGGTCAGTGTCATCGAATTCAGCAAAGTTGTTAAAATTTCAGAGCTATAAAGACAGGGTTCCCATGCTACCGGGAAAACAGAAAAAAAACGGGAATATGGATTTGGTCGTTCCCGGTTGGGAGAAAAACTTGAAAAGCTTTGAAATTTGGAAAATTCGGGAAAAAATCTTGAAATTCGTATCGGTCTCGACTGTTCACAAACCATGTCTGGTTCCCTCGTGTAATATATTTGCTGAAAACCAGAAACCAGTAGAAAACATCGAGATATTTTTGCTTTTAGATAAAGGTATATTATCTTTCGTTGAGAATATAAGAAAAGGACACTTAGAAAATTGCGCACTAATTCAGTCTCCTATTATAGACTCCATTTTTAAATTACACATGTTTCAAACTTGTAAAAACCAAAAACATAGCGAAGCGACGTTTGGAAAGAAGGAGCTATAACTTCTATACCACGCATGTCCGATTCAATATTTTTACGCAGAGGTGTTTACAACTACGGATTTTCAAATAACTAAAGTACTGATTCACATCGCAAATATAGTATTTATTCATAAAGCAGGAAATAAAACATACTAATTTTCGAAATAGGACAATTACTTTTAAAGAAAGCTTCCGATAGATAAACAATGATCTTTAAATCATACAGTTGATCAAGGTCTCAGTCAAAACATTACTGAATTGCGTGTCCCCATTTTGTTGATGGAACGCCCAACTTATGCAGGGTAGTCAGGTCATAATGCGGAAAGTCTGAGGACAAGCCATTCTAGACACACTGAATGTCGAAACGTCAAGCTCTATGAAGTTTATAAACCCCTTCTGTGTTTCTCGTTCAAAAGCATACATACTAGGGATCGTAAAGAAGGCTACATTTCCTGTCCCTACCTTATACTCCCATGTTCCAGTGGCAACCAATACTCGCTTCTCTGGTTGTCCATTCCTTCCTTTAATCCTTCATCCTTTACTTATATTATATTTTAATTGACTAAATTGACCCCTTCTATGTTTCCCGTTGAACAGCACAAGTCTCTTTTGGGACGCATCGTAAACTTAATTTCCTGTCCCTACCCAATTCTCCAATTTTCCAGTGGCAGTGAGATAGACATTCATAATATGGAAAGCCTGACAGCGAATCATTGTAGACACCACGCCCCATGTAGTTCAGAGACCCTACTATATTTCCCGAATAAAAGCAGACTCGCTAGGGGTCGTATGGATGGCTAAATTTCCTGCCCCTACCAATTTCTCCGATTTTTGAGTGGAAGTAAACACGGTGTTGCTTCAGTTCATTCTTGAAGAAAAATATCTCGTGTGACAATCGCCGATATTGCACGTTTCCAACTTCAAACAGATGGGGTGCATGAAAGAATGTTCCCGAGTAGAACTATACATGGTTGATAAGGAATTCAGAGGCAGGCAATATAAAAAAAACACCTCTAGCTTTGAATCCAAAACGGGATTACCCAGAACATTACCACAAAAAAATCTAAGGGTGTAACAGATTGCGTATGTGGGCATTGATCTGCCATACCCTGGAAAGTATTATTCAATGATTACTTACAATGTGATGCTTTGAAATGTGCCGGTATTGTTTTGAATAAAACTTCTGTTTCAGGTTAATCTATTAATTTTATCAATATTATTCAGTAGACGTATAAAGCATAATTTTATAAATGTATAAGAAAAAAAAATGGTGAAGGTATCTCCATGAAAAAGTGAACTGTACGTTAAAATCATTTTTTTTCAATACTACAAAACGAAAGAAAAAAGAACATATTTTATACAGAAAAAAACCCAAAAATACCGAAGTTGCATAAAAACAGTTAATTTCGTTATGCTGTACACGTGTTTCAAGGAGTAACCTCTCATCAGCAGCATTAAAATAAAATAATATGGAAAGCCATAATCCAAAAGTACTCCAGAAAGAAATACTCATTTCCAAAAATATCAAAATAGGAAGTCAAATCCAGTACCAAGGACATCTACCGAGTCAAGCGTCGGTATTTTTGAGTGGTTAGAATTAGGATAAAACAGTAATGATAAGGAATTACCACTTATCATTTTCTAGAATGTGACACCACTATCACAGTGATACATCATGGTTTGCCTCTTTCTATACAATTAAAACCTGTGATATCAAGAATTGATTGATTGATTAGTTAGAGCTTAACGTCGAATGAGAATATACCAGCTATATCACGACAAGAACAAGTTAATCATTTCAAAACAGTTGGAAATAAAAGAAGAACGATTAATTGATTGATTGGTAAAGTATTTTCAGCTATATCAGGACGAGAACAAGTTAATCAATTCAAAGCATAAAAGTAGGTATAAGAAGAAAGAAATAAAAGTGAAGGGTCAACCTGGGCAGCCAAGGGAAAAGTGGAAAATGGGTAGGGACAGGAAATTTAGCTTTCCATACAGGACCAAGCGACTCTGCTCTCCTTAGAAATAAATAGAATATACACTGCATTGAGTGTGGCGTTTCAGTGCATTTGGCGTGGCGTTTCATTGCATTTAGCGGGGCATTTCTCCACACAGTTTGGCTACAATAGTTCGCGGCTATTCCTTTCATATTATTACCCAACTTCCCCGCATAGACAGGACATACTCCTATCAACCAGCTGGGAACGCTCTGTAGTCTGAACGAATTCAGGTGCAGATTTTCAAATGCATCATGTTTATTCAATGCCCTACAATGTCTTAGTTGATACTCACATTAATGTGCAAGATTTTTGACATCTCCAGAGGATCATGGCGCCCATGTAATCTTAAGAAAACACCAGCGGAAAAATTCCATATAAATCCTAAATGGTGCAAAAGTTAACAAAATCTGACATAGAAAAAGGTCGAAAAATCATTGAAAAAACCTGGATAAGTCCTTGAATTTCATCAGGCCAAAAATGTGGGAACCCTGTAAAGAGTCCAAGGGGTCAAAATTTGGTCTTTACAAAGTATTTAAGATATTTTATTTTTCTTGCATTCAACTGCAATTTTTGATATTTTTTTAATTACATCGTGGAACATGTCTAACATAAATGTTTTTAAATTAAAACACCCTGTGTGTACTGTATTTTGGGCTGATTTTTCATATTTTGACTTTGTTTCTACTGTTTTTTCTTGAAGTATATAGAAGCTTTCAGATTTTGCAAAACTGTTGAATTCCATGTTATGTATGGAAAGATTATTTGTATTTCACATTACGGTTCATGAATTTCAAATGTTTTGATTTGATATTCACTGATGAGACATAAGTTGTCGAAATGCGCATATGCAGAAATAAACATTCACAGAAAACTTGGTATTTTTAGCCGAGTTGCGACGAAGCCAAATATTTTTATTAAAGGACGACTTGGAATGTTTTTATTTCAGCAATACGTATTACATGGATTATAAGCGGAACCCCTGCCCAAATTTTTGTTTTTTTTTTTAATGATGGTCTGAAATGGGTTGTAATGGATGGTGGGGCTTTCGGTTGCCATGGAAACCAAACCAGAACACTGAATCTTTGAAAAACAGTATTCTGCTATATATTTTCTCTTCACAATTTTAGAAATATGTATAAACTAGATTATAAGGGGAACGCCTGCCATTTTTTTTAAGAGGGGCTTGGAATGTTTTGATTTCAGCAATATGTATTACTTGTATTATAAGGGGAACCACTGCCTATTTTTTTTTTGAATGATGGTCTGAAATGAAGTAATGGGTAGTGGAGCTTTTGGTTGCCGTGGAAACCCACTAAGAAAATTGAAATTTTTAGTAAAAAGGGGTATTCTGATACATACTTTTACGATTTAAGCAATATTCAAAAACTAGATTTTAAGGGGAACCCTTGCCCAATGTTTTTTTTTGGGGGGGGGGGGGNGGGGGGGGTGGGGGGAGACTCGGAATTTGACTTAATGCAGCTATCAGCAATATGTATCATCTAGATTATAACCCCTTTCAAATTTTCAGCCGAGTAGTGACAAAGTCAAACTTCCTGTGAAAGTTCCATTATAAGTCTCTGATTGAAATTCATATGTTATGTACAACTATTTGCATATCCGATGATATGAAAAAGAGAGGAAATGGGGTAAATGTCAAGGAGACAACATCCCATATCCAGGTTAAAACGACCAAAAACAAAACATCTAGGGGTCACCATATGGTCTTCAACACAGTGAGGAACCTCACACCATATAGTAAGCCCTAAATGGCCCCGAAAAGGTAAAAAAGTGAATAAATCAGTGGAAACAAACCACATTCAATAACCAAAATATCAAGAAACTAAAATTTTATAAGAAGACAAGGACAAGCCAAAAACCAACATAATCCTGACTTGGGACAGGCGCAAAAATTGCGGTGGGGTTAAACTCGTTTTCTTGGATGTACTTATGAAAATAACAATTTTTTGCAACTCGGCTTTCGCACCTTTGGTGCGTTTTCTGATTTTGTTATTTGTGTCTTAAAGACATGTCTTGTAATTTACTTGACAAAGGACAGGGGTAATAAAATGCAATTTACCATGTTTATGGACATTTTTTCTAAATTCATATATCCCTTTTAAATTTGCTGCTGTTATATCATGCTGTGTTTTGCATAAACCTTCTTTTTCAATTTTGTTACATTTTAAATTGACAGTAATAGAAGTTCATATTGTTTACCAGCTCTTCTTTTGACTACCATCTGCTGCTGATGCAGTGAGTCTATTCTTCTTCGCATCTTTGCTCCAGTGTTTGTAACCTGGTCATCTCTTCAATTGTGTTGCTTTCTTGTGGGCTGACATGGGATGGGTTTATTTTATCAAATGTTTTTTCATCATAGATGACACATTGCTCATTTCTCATGACATGTCTTGTAGGTAGGAGTGAAAATTCTTCAGTGTCTAGTATGTTTAAAAAATACTGACTTCATCGATTCTGTTGTATGATTTTGACGACCATATGCATGGAATCTGCTGACTTATTATACACTGATAATAATAGGCAACTGTTGTCTACTTCTTCAAGTTTTTCTGCCATATCTTTTATACATGGAAATATACCACAACTGGGTTATACAATGTTGATCTAAGACATTGATTGATTGATTGATTAGTTAGAGTTTAACGTCCAATGAGCAATATTTCAGCTATATCAGGACGAGAACAAGTTAATCAATTCAAAACAAATTGTAAGTAAAAGATGAAAGAAATAAAGGTGGAAGGGACAACCGGGGCAACGACTTTTGATTGCCACTGGAAAAGGGGAGAAATGGGTAGGGGCAGGAAATTTAGCCTTCCATACGACACCCAGTGCGTCTGCTCTCTTTAGAGAAATATAGAAGGGGTCTTTATACTGCATGGAGCGTGGCGTTTCTCCACACAGTTTGGCTACAATGGTTCGCGGTCAGGCTTTCCGTATTATGACCTGACTACCCCGCAAAGACAGGGCATTCCCCTATCCACCACCTGGGGACGCGCCCGGCAGCTCTGTAGCCAAAGCCCCTGAAAACCTATTCAGGTGCCGGGTCTAAGACATTGAGGACATTGAGAATCATAGCCATACTGTTAGATTGTACGTGGCGGTTCCACTCAGTTTTTCTCCATGGGGCTGATGCCATGTCTGATGTAGTTGTATTTAATATGCAGTGTTTATTAGAGTACTTTCCCCAATATTTTTATGTTTGTTGATCCAGTCAATATATTATCTAATAAATAATTTCAGAACTGAAAACCCGCCATGCGCGGTTCCGGCTTATGAATAGGCCCGCAGCATCCTCTGAGCTTGGAGTATGAGTCTTGCTAACAGAGGACCCCGAGGGAACCCCGGGATATAGAAATAGGACCTAGTATCTCCGGCTTGCGGCGTGTGACCCCTCCTAAACGGAGGCTGACCCCGAGGGTCCCGGGATATAGAAATAGGACCCATTCCGTGGTTGTGTGGCATTAATAAATACACAACCCATCTTTCGGATGGGATGTAAACTCAGGTCCATGTGTTGGAAGAAACGCCACGCTTCCTGCACGTTAAAGAACCCTTGTAGCAAGCTCTTTTTGGGGTGGTCCGTAGGTGATCGGCTACAAGGCTAAATTCCCCGCTCTTGACGATTTCATCCTACTTTTCCAGTGGCAGTCAGAATTTCCCGTCCCATGGCCTTTTCCATACCCCAAAGTGATTATTTATTAACAAACTTGTTCTCGTCTTGATATAGCTGAAATATTGCTGAGTAAACGTTAAACAATATTCAATCAATCAATCAATCATTTAGATCTGAAAACATTTTTCAGCATTTTGTCGGAGACTTGAGCCCCGATCTCTTCTCAAAAATGAGTGTAATGCATTATATTAAATACTAACAAAAAAGTAAGTAGATTTGGAGAAGTGCCAGTTAAGGAGTGAATTATAATTATTTAATTAGTTTTAATTTCCAATTACCGAGTAATGTATATTTCAATTTATGTTTCTTCATACACATGTATCTGTATACATGAGACAATTGTATTTATTTTGCATCCTTCTCATCATTAGTAAATGACTCGCTAATTATTTAATTAGTTTTAATTTCCAATTACCGAGTAATGTGTATTTCAATATATGTTTCTTCACATCTGTATACATGAGACAATTGTATTTATTTTGCATCCTTCTCATCATTAGTAAATGACCCCCGAGGGAACCCCGGGATATAGAAATAGGACCGAGTAGTACTACTAAAAAATTCAAAATCATTTACATTAGATTTTAGGTTTTTCTAACAGTATGCAATTCATGCTTCTTTGACTCAGGTTCACTTTTAATCCATTAATTGAAGTCCCTCAACATTCAACCATAATAACACCACTTTCGATTACATTTCATGCTTCATTGGCTAGTTATCCCCTCGCCCAACAAAGTTGGGGAGGGGATATAGCGTTTCGCCCGTCCGTCTTGTTCGTAGCACATTCGTTAAGTTTTGGGTTAAGGTCCAGTTCTAGGATACTACATTGAGTATCTCAAAGATATTTCATCAGTAGATTGCGTCTTGCATACAGTAGATCCGTCTTGCATAGTAATGCAGCTTCCAATTGCAATTAGGTCATTTTGACCTACATTTTCCGCATGACTGAGTCTGGTTAAGGTCCAGTTCTAGGATACTACATGGAATATTTCAATGATATTTCATCAGTAGATGCGTCCTGCATAGTAATGCAGCTTCCAATTGCAATTAGGTCATTCTGACCTACATTTTCCGCATGACTGAGTCTGGTTAAGTTTTGACTTAAGGTCCAGTTCTAGGATACTCCATTGAGTATCCCAATGATATTTCATCAGAAGATGCGTCCTGTATAGTAATTAAGCTTCCACTTCAAATAAGGTCATTTAGACCTACATTTTCTGCATGACTGAGTCTGGTTAAGTTTTGCTATAAGGACCACTTTTACGATACTACACGGAGTATCTCAGTGATATCTCATCAGTAGATGCGTCCTGCATAGTAATGCAGCTTCCACTTGCCATTAGGTCATTTTGACCTACATTTTCCGCATGACTGAGTCTGGTTAAGTTTTGACTTAAGGTACAGTCCTAGGATACTACATAGAGTATCTCAGTAATACCGGTATTTCATCGGGAGGTTTGTTCTGCTTAGTAATGCAGCTTCCACTTGCAATTAGGTAATGCAGAAACACAGCTTCTACTGGGACAACGGCCGAGGGGATTAGCTGTCGTTTCCGACTGCTCCATCGGTTTATTCACTTTTATATCATAGACAAGTTCTCACTAAGTGTGACCAATTACTATATTGTTGCAAAAATTTTCTTCAGGGCAAGCAATACTTTTCGATGCTGTTGTTCAATCTCCACATGTAAATGTAATGATATAATGATGCGCACAACCTTTATCACACAAGAGTCCATTACTGAAAATTCCAATTGTTTGTTCAGGCACCAGTTTACCTGAAACTATGTTTGAAAGCTGAAACCTGCAGAATACCTCATTTGAAATTTGGTCATACTGATGTAAATAAATATACAAGGTTGCTATACTGATTGTTTACACCATTATATTTCACATAGTAGAAA
>MJUU01006878.1:48991-59402 GCA_002080025.1 Modiolus philippinarum
AAATACTCATGTCTACTGCTGGGCCGATTAATTTCAAATTTGGTATTTGACTTTATGTATGGGGGAAAGTGTCATCTGCCATTTTTGTTGCCTTATGATATCAACTTCCTGTTTGGCGGGACTTAGTCATTTTTCCCTTTATTGAACATAGTGAAATTTTCGTTGCACTTTTCTCAGCAACTACTGGGCCAATTTATTTCAAATATGGTTTTTAAACTATATATATAGGGGGAATGCGTCGTCTCCCATTTTGGTCGCCTTATGATATCAACTTCTTGTTTGGCAAGACTTTTGCCATTTTCCCCTTTATTGAATATAGTGAAAATTTTCGTCACACTTTTCTCAGCAACTGCTGGGCTGATTTATTTCAAATTTGGTATTTGACTTTATATTTAGGGGGAATGCATCATCTCCCATTTTGGTCGCCTTACAATATTAACTTTCTCTTCGGCGGGACTTTGCCATTTTCCCCTTTATTGAACATAGTGAAAATTTTCGTCGCACTTTTTCAGCTACTTCTGGGCCAATTTATTTAAAATTTGGTATTTGACTTTATATATAGGGGAAATGCGTCGTCTCCCATTTTGGTCGACTTATGAAATCAACTTCCTGTTTGGCGGGACTTTGCCATTTTTAGTCTCGCATGCGACGACAGTCGCGAAAGCGAGACATAGCGATCATAGATTCTGTCGTCGTCGTTAACATTTGGTTAACCCAAATGTTAAATTTTTTTTGAACTTCAGTAACTGTCAAATCAAAATCAATATCAATGAAATTTGGACACAATATTTAGTACGACTTCATCATTGAATCCCAAGCATATTTTTGAAAAAAAAATGATTCCAATTTTTCCGTATTTTGCCATTTGTTGGACTTAGTTTTTTTCAATAATTTTTTTTTGTTTCCACTATATCTCAAC
Source organism: Modiolus philippinarum (assembly GCA_002080025.1). NCBI lineage: Eukaryota > Metazoa > Mollusca > Bivalvia > Mytilida > Modiolidae > Modiolus > Modiolus philippinarum. The sequence continues at coordinate 49,911 of MJUU01006878.1, forward strand.
ACCTACATGCCATAGAGGGATGATGATTGGTAAGTGGTTACAACTTTGGTAGTAACCAGCATCCATACCAGAAATATGTCACCTTGACCTATATTTTCTGCATCAATGAATTTGACTAAATTTTCACTTTGGCCCATAATATCAACAAAGTTTAAACAAATAAGAACTTAGGAAATTTATTTTGCATGTAGTGTATAGATAACCAATAAACTTGCAGGATTTTAGCCCGGTTCCAACTTTGGTAAATTTCCTGAAAATGTCCAAGACTAAACATTTTTGAAACTTTTGCTTACAATCAAATATTTTAGCATTTTTTCATACCAGACATCATTCTGAAACTGAAGAATAAAAAATATGGTTCCAATTTCGGTAAATTTAATGCAACTCTCAAAGACAAGCAGTTTTTGGGAATTCTTGTTAGCAACCATATTTTTTTGCTTGAATTTTAGTGAAAACAAAAATTTTCAATGCCTAGATTTCAAAAATGTTTATTCCAATCTTGAAATTGTATTCCAGTTACGGTAAATTTCCTGATATTCTCAAAGTGAGTCAAAGACAAGCAAATTTTGGAAATTCTTGTTAGCAACCACGCTTTTTGGATGAATTTTTGTCAAAACTAATATTGCCAATGGTTAGGTTTAAAAAAATTTTCGTTCCAATTTTTGTAAAGTTCCAGATACTCTTAAAGACCAGTTTTTTAAAGAACTTTTAGCAACCGCATCAAATTTTTAGCTCTGCCATCACTTGGCGTCCGTCGTCAGTAAACTTTTCATATTTTTGCTATCTCCTCTGAAACCACTTGACCAATTTTAACCAAACGTTACATGAATGATGTATTGTAGGTCCTTCACAAAGATTGCCGAAATTTTTCTGATCCGTCAAAAAACATGGCCGCCAGGGCCGAATATAGTTTAACACGGGACCCAGTGGGAAAAGCATATATTTGCTATCTCCTCTGACCCTTCTGAAGCAAATTCAACCAATCTTTACAGTAAGGATGTATGGAAGGTACTTGGATCTGACAAAAAAGATGGCATCTAGTGCAGAACATTGGAGCCAGGAATGAGATAACCATCCTTATAATCATCATCTCAGAAATGTATAGAAGGTCCTTTGCAAAAATTATTCATTTCAATAGGATCAGACAAAAAACACGGATGCTAATGAAGAACATAGCTAAACATTTGACCCCATTGGTAAGAAAACATCTTTTTAGTCATGTACGGCGTAGAAGCATTTTGTCACGTGAGCGATACAGGCTTAGTGTGAGCCTCTATTTACTTATATTTATTTAAATTAATTAATTTGACCCTTATATTTTCCTGTAGAAGGGCAAACTCTCTTTTGGTCGCATCGAAAACTTAATTTACTGCCCCTACCCAGGTATATCATTTTCCAGTGGCAATGGGGTAGACAGTTCTTAATACTGAAAGCGAGCCATTGTTGATAAATATGTGTAGAAACACCACACCACATGCAGTTAAAAGACACCTTCTATCTTTCCTATATAAGAGCATACTCACCAGGGGTCGAATTGTCGTGCCGCCCCTTTTGTTGTTCACAGAAATTGTCGAAATGTATCTCCCTTGAGCGCACTATTCGGGCGACGACAAAATAAATAAAATATGGGTCCGTTCTTTACTGGCTTTAGAGATAATATATTTCTGTTTCTCTATGGCATAATTAAATAATTCTTTTCAAATTCACACCCTGTTTATTCAGGTACTCAATTTGCAGATATAACTAACAATAGTATCTTTAAAACAAGACACAAGATAAGAAAACAAGATAAATAAATATAAAATCAGAGTACTCTGACTTGCCTATAGTACACAGAGTTTATACCACTGATTTACCCTAAACTTACACCATTCTAATAATTTAGTGGTTATTTATCATCAAAAAGGTAAAAAGGAACTGAATTTGCACCGAGGTGCAAATGTTATGGTGCTTTCTTGTTTCGGTGCACACAAACTCTGGTGCTATCCGGGTTTGATGCACACCTAAGTTGCTTGGTGCGACCCAGGTTCAACCAGTTAGATATGATGGTGCACCAAACAGATAGACTGCTTTTAAATTCACTAAAATGTAATATTAACTGCCAAAATAGTTTAATATGATTCTTGTTTAATCGAATTTATAAATATGATTTCATAAATGCTAACTATAGCCCTTGGTACAGATCTGGTACAACTTCCAATAACCTGGTACAACTTATTGCACCAGAGTGCACCAAAGCCAAACAGCAAAAATCAGTCTACCAAATGACTAATGTAAGCGTTATCTAATATTTTTAAGACAACAAAACTAATTTCTGGTCAAAATATGTAACCGAACCGACGAGAAGGCACCGATATACCTTGCCGCCGAAATCACGTAAAAATCGACGTTGCCGTTTTCTCAGAAACTAAATAAAAATAAAACAAACAGGCTCAAATAGCCGTTATTGTTTTCTACAATATTAAATTAAAACACGAAAATTACCATAGCAACGTCAGACTGAATAAACTTCTCCGTCATTGTTTGGTTAAACTTTCAAGAAACTCGAAAAAAAAAAAACGTCTGCTACGTTTGGAGATAGAAGTGAGTGACGTCATATAGCAGGAGCGCGCGATTTGAAGATATTACAAAGAATAGAAAGATTGTGCCATACAAAAAAAAAATGTGTGTTCCAGAATAACTGTGTCATATCACTCGACTACAACAAAAAAAACCTCAGTGTGATTACTCGTCATACAAATACAACTATAAAGAATCCCTTATTGTTATCACAATGAATGTTGAATATTAATACTTGAAAAGATTTCTATCTAAAGATATTTACTATACGAGAATTACAGTAAAAAGCCAAGGATGCCACAGAACTGCATTAAAAATTTTTGCAAAACTGTTCATATATATAAAAAAAATACGAAAATAATTATACTTCTAATAATTCATTTTATAATTACTATATAATTTCAGGTTGGAATTACTTGAAAAACAGAGAAAATTAAAGAGCACAGTTATCGTTATTGTAAAAAGGGGTAAGAATTACTTTAAGATTAAAACAGAACGACTATAATTTTGAAAAGAAAAATTATTATTAATTCAAATTTGCTATCTTTGCGAAAAAAATCATACAAACCAAATTTTATTCTGTTTACAAATATAAAAAATACCTAACAATATTACAATATTTTCATTTAATTACATTTCAAGTACAAAATTTTAATAAAATGTCCCAAAAGTCCAAAAAACCAATCCTTCATCTGTGCCTTTTGATGTTGTGTATGTTAATGGTGTTGAAAGAGATGATTGTCACTAACTGACAATATACGGTGAAAAAAAACGGCTATTGTCACAAATGGACAATTTTTTGCACGTGTCGATTATGGTGGTATTGTCACTAACAGACAATTATGATATTCACAGTAGCTGATTAGGGTTGCCACAAAATGACAACATTTAGTCGTACAAATTATCCTGTAGGACTCTTATTCTTTGGCTGATGGTATTAACCAGGCCTTGTAGCTCGTAATGTTTGGCCTCTGCTTTCAAGTTATACAAGTATCTTACTTCACGTGGCAGAGATTGAGGAGACCAGGCATTTCCAAGTCTCAAATAATTGAGGATCTGCCGGAAGTGGGCAAGATCACGGTCCAGATAATAAACCGGTACGCTGTCTTCTACCCTGTAGGGCCTCATGGGTGACCCCTGACGTACCATGGCACCGAGTAGTGAGCCAGGGTCCGCCCGTAACGTACTTTTGCTGGTACTGAACCGAGTCCCACCCACATCCCCTAGGGTGAGGGCGTCAAGTACCACTCTTCTGGAGGAGGGATGGTCTGGGGGACCCATCTCCGTCCTAGCCTGGCTGGCTGCAGGTTCCTCTGCTGGTGCTACTTGAGGAGGTGCCTGCGTGGTCTGAGCTACTGAAGCCTGGACTGACTGCAGGTCCAGAGGATCCCCTACTAGAAGGAGGCAAGCAGGCGGTGACCTCAAGGGATTCCAGAGGACAAACAGCTATACTGAGTTAGTCCTCATCCCCACTGAAGTCCCCTACTGACTCCGGGACTCCAGTCACCCCGTGTCTGACGGCCTGCTTGCCCTAACTGGCTTAAGGGTCTCTGGCTGCTCACTGGCCCTAGTGGCCAGGTTAAGGTCATCATAACATAACTGGCACTACAAGCCAGGTTAGAAACTGTACAGTGACAGTAGGGTAGGTACAAGTGGCTGTCCTGCTTGGCCTGCTGGTGACGTACCTGGCGGCTGGAGGAGGGGCAACCTTGGCAACTGGTGATGTCACTTAATGCTTTATTTATGTCACTGCTGTAGTCCCTTTTGCCTTCTTTGACTGTCCATGGCTAAGGTTGGACTCACTCTGGCTTCTTTTGATGGACTTATGTGTAGGTATCTGGGTGTTCCTACCCACAAGCTTCGTTCCAATCTTTTTGTCGACACTCTGGGTGAAGGCATCATAGCGGGCCTTCACCCCAGCCCCAGTCTCTCCCGAAATCCTATCCACCAGCATACAGTTGTATAATCTTTGGATAATCACAGTTACTATGAGGAATATTCTCCCTACAAAACAGTGTTTTGGCATCCCCTACACCTAAACCCGAATCCGCTGTGTTGTTCTATTACATGGCGACGAACTGCTTACGAGAGCATTCTCTACAGTAAGTGACTCGTATAATCACACAGTAATAAGTTTACTTTACTCATATATTTTGTTTATTTATAAAATATAGCAATATTTAAACCAAGTTGGAGCATTTTCTCCAGTATACAGTTTTAGCTTGTCATGATGGACAATTTTTGGTTTCGATTTCTTTGTTTCTCGAATTCGATATATGACGTCATTGAGTGTATGAGTGACGACATATGGACCATGCCATTCTCTTTGCAGTTTACAACTTAAACCACGTTTTGATTTTTGATTGTGATACCAAACAGGTGTACCAACATTATATATTTTATGTTCAGTTTTATGGTCGTAATATTTTTTCATATTTTGACCAGAAATTTTAAGTTTATTCCTAGCAAATTCATGATTTTTTTAAATATTTTTGGTTAGCTCATAGGCATACTGTGTACTATAACAATTATTTTCTTCTTCAGGGCTACCCAAGACAAGATCTACTGGAAGGGTAATCTCTCGTCCAAGCATCATAGAACAAGGACTGACTCGAGTGGATTCATGAACGGATGACCTGAATGCCATCATAAGAAGGGGGAGGTAAACATCCCAATTCTTTTTGGCCTCATCAAAAAAAGAGGACAACATATCTTTAATTGTTTTAATGTTTCTCTCAACCATGCCATCTGATTGGGGTCTTCTGGTCGTAGTTCTGGTCTTATCAATACCAAGAACACGACACATTTCTTGAAAAACATGCGATTCAAAATTTGAACCCTTGTTGCTATGCAAAAATCTTGGTACACCAAAAAGTGACACAACATTATTCACGAGTACATTTGCAACAGTTTTTGCCTCTTGGTCTCTTGTGGCAAAAGCCTGTGTCCATTTTGTGAAATAATCACTTTTAATAACAATATACTTATTTCCTTTCCTGGTACGGGGAATGGGCCCGTTAACATCAATGGCTAAACGTTCCATAAGTATTCATATGGAATATAATTTCATGGGGGCTTTTGGTTTCTTATTTGGACCTTTCCTTGATGCACATACATCACATTTAGAAACAAAATACTCAACATCTCTCCTTCGCCCAAACCAAAAATATCTGGCTTTTATTTTCATCAAAGTCTTTTTAATTCCCAAGTGTCCAGCAGTAGGAACACTATGTAACTGGGTAAAGAGTTTTATGTAAGGTTTTTGGTAACACTATCTTGAGGTCTACTTTATTTCCTATTTCATTATTCCATTTGTAATATAAGATATCATTTTTGACCTCAAAAGAGTCTATTCGAGCCCAGTAGTACTTCAATTCGGTACTATTGGCAGATATCTCTTGCCAATTTGAATGTACATTTTTATTTTTCCACTCCAAAACCCGACTAATCTTGTCCCGTCTTTGTTCATGAAAGTGACAACAAAAGTCAGAATCGATCAAAGGAAGAGACCAGTAAGGAAAATCCGTATAACATTCGACTGAATCAGGGGAACACAATCCGTCACAGAACATTTTTGGCAAGCCGTCATATTCCCGACTTGGAACGGGCATTTTATAGATAAAATGGTGGGTTAAACCAGGTTTATTGATGCATCAACCTCCCGCTTATATGACGACTAACTATAGCTTCTGTGTGCCCAGATTGTGTTAAATGTCAAAGCAATTATATTGTCAGGGCGCACTACACTATTTCAATACGCCAATGTTTGACAGACCTCGAAAATAGTACTATAAAAAATAGTGCCTTTTCATTTGTAGTGACTCCAGCCAATTGATACATATAATAATCAGCAAGATCATAGAATATTTCTAGGTGAATGACGGAGAGCAAAGAACAGTTGAAAAAACATGATTAAGTTGCATAACAAGCTAGAACGGATCGAATGAAATACGACCAACTACCGAAAAAGATTTGTCAAACTCGAGGTGTTTTAAACATTCTGACGACTCGGTCAACGTTCCAGAACTACATGGTGTTACGTTTTCACCAGAGGTAGTACTCTGGGACCTAGTCACAATACGATCACTATGGTTGCCATGATTATTAAAATCACTCAGGTCCTTTTGATTTGAGAAACATTCCTCTTTAAAAACCTTTGAAGTACTTTACACTTAACTTTTTCTATTCCTTCATTTACACACTGACTATCAAAAGAAGACTTTTCTTCATTGACTTCATTTTCACTGAAACTACTAGCATTTTCATTCAATCCATATCTATTTTCAGCTCGAAGACAATAACTACAGCCAGACGCACAACATGGGCGCCTAGACAGAGCATCGGCATTGGAATGTATTCTTCCAGCCCGATGTTGAATCTCAAAATTGTAAGTAGAAAGGGTTTCAAGCCACCTGGCTAATTGGGCTTCTGGGTTTTTAAAATTACCATGGGCGTAAAGCACCATGGTCGCTTCTAACAATAAATTTTCTTCCATAGAGATAATGGTGAAAGTGCTTAACCGAGGCTACAACAGCCAGCAGCTCTCTACGGGTCACACAATATCTGCGTTCTTGTTTTGAAAACGCTTTGCTGAAATAACATACAACATGTTCATTTCCTTTCTGTACTTGGGATAACACAGAACCCATTCCTTCATTACTTGCGTCTGTGTCTAATATAAATAAGTCATCTTCAGTGGGGTAATTCAAAATTGGGGCACTTGTCAATGCAGTTTTCAATTGGTCAAATGCATTTTGACAACTTTCCGTCCATTCAAACTTTCTATTTGCCTCTGTAAGCTGGTGCAGAGGTCTTGCTAATTCCGCAAAACTCTTTATATATTTCCTATAATATGAGCATAAACCAATAAATCCTCTGACTTGTTTTACATTTTGGGGGGTTGGCCAATTTGTGACCGATTCAAGTTTCGAGGGATCAGTTGCAATACCACGTGCACTGATCACATGACCAAGAAAAACAACCTTGTCTTTAAAAAGATTACACTTTTGGGGATTTATTTTTAAACCTGCATCTTTCAGACACTCAAAAACTTTTGACAAATTATCAATATGTTCTGAGAACGTTTTGGAATAAACAACTATATCGTCAAGATAAACTAGACAAATTTTGTAAGACAACCCACGCAGGACTCTCTCCATCAAGCGCACGAACGTAGCGGGCGCCCCACAGAGTCCAAAACTCATTTTAGTAAACTGCCATAATCCACTACCAGGTATACAAAAAGCTGTTTTAGGTTTATCATTTTCTGAAACTTTGACATTCCAGTAACCACTTCTCAGATCAAGAACAGAGAACAGTTTGGCACCAGACAAAGCATCCAAGGTGTCATCAATACGGGGAATGAGATGGGAATCTTTAATAGTTACATCATTAAGACGACGATAGTCTTTACAAAATCTTGTTGAGTTGTCTTTCTTTTTAACAAGGACAACAGGGGAGGACCATAGTCCATAACTAGGCTCGATTATTCCTGCACTAGCCATGTCCTTGATTTCATTTTCTGCTTCCTTCATCTTGGAGAGGGGTATCCTACGGGGTTGTTGTCTAATCGGTCTTGAATCACCTGTATTTATACAGTGTTCAATCAAATCAGTGGTCCCTATATCTTTCTTATCTTTTGAAAATGCATCTGCAAATTTCAAAAGCAGAGCTTTGAATTGCTCCTTTTCTTTAACTTCAAAACCCTTGGAACTATTTTCATACAATTCTTTTAAATGTGGGGGTATTTCATCAGATGCCATTAAACAATTGATATTAGCAATCTCACTATTATAATCATCATATGGTGTAATTACATCAACTGCCTGCAAACTCGCAGACACAGTATTAGCATATACTTGACATTCATTTTCAGACATATTTAACATTCTAAGGGGAATAACTTCTGAACTAGGCTCAACTAACTCGTGAGCTATTAAAAGTCCTGTATTGTCTACAAAACTTTGCATACCGCTAATCATTGCATTATGCAAATTAACAACAGGATCAATAATTTTACCCTGAACTATTATTTCTGATTCAGGTGGCACAACTACATCTTGGGTGATAGCAATTCTACATATTTTAGATTTCATATTTCTATCAAAATGGAAACAAAGTATCATTTTACCATCAATTAACAAACAACTTTCACTCAACAATACATCACAATTATGATGGGACAGAAAGTCAACACCAAGAATTCCATCATTTTGTATGTCAGCAATCAAAATGGCTTCACTATAGAGTTTGTTCTCTATCTTTATATCAACATTTATTTTTCCAAAGAATGATGAAGTTTTACCAGTAGCAGTAACCAAACTTAAATTAACTGGTGATAGTAAACTTTGAGATAAAGGTAGAAATTTATCAAAAACATTTTTATTTAATACCGTCACACTAGCACCGGTATCTACTAACATTGTAACAGGGATATCATTAATATAAATAAATAAAATATGGGTCCGTTCTTTACTGGCTTTTGAGATAATATATTTTTGTTTCTCTATGGCATAATTAAACAATTCTTTTCAAATTCACACCCTGTTTATTCAGGTACTCAATTTGCAGATATAACTAACAATAGTATTTTTAAAACAAGACACAAGATAAGAAAACAGGATAAATTAATATAAAATCAGAGTACCTTGACTTGCCTATAGTACACAGAGTTTATACCACTGAGTTACCCTAAACTTACACCATTCTAATAATTTAGTGGTTATTTATCATCAAAAAAGTAAAAAGGAACTGAATTTGCACCGAGGTGCAAATGTTATGGTGCTATCTTGGTTCGGTGCACACAAACTCTGGTGCTATCCGGGTTGGGTGCACACCTAAGTTGCTTGGTGCGACCCAGGTTCAACCAGTTAAATATGATGGTGCACCAAACAGAAAGACTGCTTTTAAATTCACTAAAATGTAATATTAACT
>MJUU01006879.1:14016-31640 GCA_002080025.1 Modiolus philippinarum
TGACATTTGGTTTCCAAATAGGTCTTGATGACGCAACTTCAAAACTGCTGTTAAAAATTCTTCGCTGACTGCAATATTTAAAATGGCTACCAAAAAGGCGGGAAAGTTCAACATTGTCCGATTTCAAAGAAATTTGATTTCCAAATAGATATTGATGTTGCGACTTCAAAACCGATGTTGAAAATTGTTTGTTGACTGCCATTTTCAAAATTACATTTCGACTTCAAATCGTGTCGAAAGTGGTCCTTAGCAAGAACAATTTTTATCGAAAAATCCCAACGAAGAAATATAATAAATTATGATCAGACTTTAAAAACAGTTCAAGATATTGGAGGTGTTGGACGTACGAAATTTGAGAAACTGAAGATCAACTGTATAACTTACATTGTTACCTTGATTGTGGCAACTGAAAACCAGGTGAGCGATACAGGCTCCTGGGAGCCTCTGGTTTTCAATTGTAGCCCCTCTAACTATGCATCCTGAATATGTCCTGACATATTAATATTAAATAAATTTCCGTTTTCTGCTCTCCATATATCTTTGTTTTTTTTTTTTCGTAAATAAAATAGTTAGTCTTCAAAACATTGGCTAGTGATCAATTTGTAAGTCATGCAATCAGATTTAATTGAGAGAGAAAAAAAAGGCTCACAGGACCCTATGTCGCTCAACCATGTCAATCGCCAAATCGACAATGATTCCAATGGGCGTCAGTTTAGTATTATCCTGAATATCTAAATCGTTTGAAGAGGGCAACTCGACAAAGATACATAACTTCTGTATGTGAAGACTGTGCGATTCGATGTTTCATGGTTCTCCAACAATGTTACACTTGGAGGTCCTGTTTTGATTTCTTCAAAATGTATTTACTCTGTATATACAAATTTAGGAAAGTTACAATTTCTTCATTGTTTGAGTATATGCGTTGCCTTGTGTGAAAAGTCTACTGTAATTGGTTTTTAGTCCACCTTAAATTGGGTTAAAAAGAGTTGTCGACTAACTTTGGTATGGTTTCTACACTCAAGAAAAAGGTGTTATTTTTCTTCAATTGTGCTTCACATCGGGGCATGCATATGAACTTTTTCAAATCGAATTTAGAAAGGAAGCTACACACCGCAATTATGGGTCATCAGTAGTCCTTGCCTGTCGACATGTAGACAATGACTTGTCAACAGGTTTGTTTCAATTTATAGGTCTAAAGAGATCTATGAAGTGAATTTAAGATTTTTTGGAATCTGCATAACAAGTAAATTGCTCAATAGTGTTGTGAAAAACAGTTTACAGTTATAGTTTTAGCAGTTTTTACAGTTATCACGAGATGTAATTACATCTTAAAAACACTAATAAGGCCACTATTTTTCTTAAATTAGTGTTATCGTCCTGAAATTCATTTATTAGTCTGATTTAAAATATGGTACATTTGCAATTAATGTATGTTACAATTTGTAGCTGGCCATTGTTAATGAAACGACATTACGGGCTTAATCGACACTAACGCGAGAAATACAGTCATTTCTTTTCGAATTGTACATATACGATTGCTACTAATTACGACCCCCCTTTTTTTCCAAACACACATGCACATAGATACAGTCACGTAATATATCGCATTGCATAAAAGTAATGTCATATTTTATGTGATGTTCACTCATTACAGCATAAAATTTTACTGTCAATGTCTTCCAAAAGTGAAAAAATCAGCACGATTTCGTTTTTTTCAAGTCAAACACACCCTCTTAAAAATGTACACAAAACAATTGTCTCCCCTGGATTCACCCGAACAACGGATTTTCTAAACTGTATTTGGCATATGCTTCGATTAAAAAAAAATTATCCGATCGAATGATTGGTGTTTTTTTCTCGCACAATCAGATCTGATTTTTTTGCGATTTTTTTCTAATCGAACAGTTGTTAATAAATGCCTTCCGGGTCGACATAACAACGACTTGAACTCCTATATTGTAATGTTAAGTAATAGTTATCACACGAGGACGTGTGTATAAAAACGTTGTTCCTTTCCTTGTTTTTACAATGTATTTGTAGAGACTTTGTCTCATGTACACTTACTCCATCCTTTCATTTACCATTTACACCAAGTCCGAGTGTGATAACCAACTTTCATTCCAGCTAATTTATTAAGCTAAGGAAAGACGATACACATTCTTAAAAATTATTTCCATACTTAAAATGTCATGAAATAAAAATTCTATACTATAATAGTAATATATATCCTTAATATGTCCGACAACGATTCTTTATATACGATTTTTTAACACCAAATGTCCAGCGAGTTCGTGGTGTAGTAGGTAAGCTAGAAGTCTAGTAAACGAAGGACCCTGGTTCGAATCCCACTATGGACAATGTCATTTTTCAACGTTTTAAAATATGTACCTTTAAAAATTCTATGGATAGTAAATCGTAAAATTTTACGAAGTCCAAAACAACTGAACAGTTCTCAAAATCTGGCCTTTACAAAAACAAAATAAAGTAAAAATATCCATTGTTCTAACTGGGGTGAGATTGCTGGGGTGGATCACCCCAGTTAGAACAAAGGAGCTGGGATGTAATTTTGGTTACAGGGTCTTCTGTAATAATGAGATTGAAAGCAAAACCACTTGTCATCTTATCTGTTTTGTTATAATCCTGCTATTTAACGATTTTTGAATGTTACAGTAACGTTTTCAAGACCTGCCCAAACGGCCGCGTCCATATTGGAGGTACAAGTTTTTGGCTAGATTTTGAAGAGTTCCTTATTTAAAGGGTAGATAATTTTAGTCAACTGGGTTTCTGACAATTAAAGAGTTAAATACGTCAATGACAGGGAGGTGAGCACAAATAAATAAAATGGGTCGGTTTTGAAAATCATTTCCCAAAGTATACAAAGTTTATACATATATCAATCTCTTGTCATGAGGGGGCATATGTGATCACGTGATTGCTAACTATTAGAAAAAAATCATTCATCTGATTACAAATGTGCAAATGTATTGTCTTCTGTTGCCCTGAATTTATTACTTTTATAAACAATTTCCCTTTTTTAGATATCAGTAGAAAAATTGTATGAAGAAGGGATCAAACAACTGGAAACCTTTAACGATATAAACGAAAAATATGTGCAGTTGTTGAATATGATATCAGATCCTAAAGTAAGTACTTCACAAATTTATGAAATATAGTTTTTAGTTCACACCCCTCTGTGTTTTATATGTATATTGTGTTACATGCGTATCATGAAAAAAAAATCTGAAATGTACAACTACACTGACAGTGGTTGTTAATCGCAGATGTTACTGGAAGTTTAATTTCTGAAGGTGGCCATTTTGACAAATTATGTACCTTCAGTTCAGATCAAATCAAAACGTTTGGAAGAAACAATATATACTTTAAGCTAAATGTAACGAATTAACCCAAGATTAAGTAAGATTGGAGCTATGCTCATGGAAGATACACCCTAGGTAATTGTACTTGTATGCAGAATAACGACATGATTTTGTTAGATTCCGGCAATCGAAAGTGATATGGCAACAGCTATGACAATAAATTGTGAAACTATAATGAAACTATATGACGCGCGAAACATACCTTTCCATTGCAGTAAGGGTAGCAACTCCACAGCAGTTGCCATTGAATGGTCGTAAATAGTGATAAGAAATGTTAATCCTAGCGACTTTTCTCCAAATATCTTTTTAGTAAATGTTAGAGGATGACATGGCATTCACCAATGGAAAGCTAATTTTTGCCGCTTCAGGGCATATGTTACTATAATTTTACAACAAATGATAAAAAACTTTCCATTACCCTTCTATGTAATTTTAACACGAAATTGGAGTCGAATACAGAGGGAGTATAACTGATCAACTGAACACCTGCATTTATTGTTCTAATGCCCGGTGGTCTACCGATTTACCGAAATACCCGGATCGGGAGTTAATCTCGATTTCGTAAAAAGTAATTTTGTAGTTACTTAATAAAGTATCAACAAAAACATTTTACCTGTAGACAAATTCATTTAGGTTAAAGTAAGTGGAAGTAAGTGGTAATTAAAGTAAGTCGATATTAGTTCTACTGATTTTATTCTCATTTTTAACCAAACGTTTTTATGTAAATAAGTAAACAAATAAAAAATGTGTTTGCTCATTGGCCATCCTAATAAACAAACAACCACCCTATATGCAAAAGAGTAATCATCGATAATGCATTTGTTGTCTTTTCATTGGTTTGTTGGTTGCGTTAGCATTAATTAATCACTCCTACATCGCATTTCTTCAAAAATTGAGTGAAATTTACATTGAAGTCTATGGAAAATATTTTTATTTAATGTTTGATTATTTCTGTAAATATACCAAGAGTAGCGGCAAAAAATTAGAAAATGATGCATATGTTTTATTATGGTATTATTTAAAACAAAATAGCAACAGCAATTTATGCCACGGCAATTTCGTTGTGCGTACTTTAGTACTAAATAAATAAATCTGAAAGGAACCTGGTGTCTCGCATGCTCATCGCACTTTAATTTTATATGGCTTGTATTAAAATGTAGTTGCTAAAAAATCGAAGAAATAAATGGTCCTTGAGAGTATAAATGGATTGTAACTTCTTTATTTAGTAACATATCTACGGGTTCTTTGCAGTTAATGCTTGTAATGTAGGTTGGGATGTAATGTTTATCTGACAGATAGACGTTTAGAGTTGTATCATGTGAGCAATTTTAAATCTAAGCTTACCCTTCTGGAACACCTGATGACACTTCCGGTTTTCATGGGACTTCACACTATAAGTGCCTTGGTTATGAATGCCGTGTTTGTTTTATTTCCGTGACTTGTGGGTGTCTCATGCCATTGTTTTGTCTTTCTGTGTTCACGTTTTTTTCAATGTCTCTTTACTTTTGTTATGACAATATTCTTGTTCCTTCGGTATTCTTCTGACGTCCCAATGGTACAGACTGAAAAATCTTTAACGTAAACAGTGTTCACATAGACGGACAATGTGAAAGCTAAAGGGTATCTTTGTTATCTGACTGTATTCAAGGTAAGTTTTTGCCATCACTGTGTACGTCTTCCGTCCGGCATAATTCAAAGATTTCCTCTGAGACTCCTTTCCCAATTGAAACCAAACTTTGCCAGTGTACTCTTTGATTGGTGTCTTGTAAAAGACAAGTTTTCAGGTTAACACTTTTTCACTGTTCTCTTCCAGCGGGGAACATTGTTTGACATTGAACCTAATTCAGATATCTTTCCCTGATCCTGTTGTATTGGAACCAAACTTTGTCATAATTGTCCCGGGATGGACGCGACTAAAATATGTCAGACAAAAAACGGAATCATTTATTGCGCTTATGTATGCTGACGGCCAAAAATAATGTCCTTTCCTTAAGGTCTAATGTCCTGTCCTTAAGGTCTAATGTAAAGCTTTAGTTTAGTTGGGGTGGCTTCAGAGATCATCTGAAATGTGATTTTCCCTCGGTCAATTGTTAAACTATGTTCCATGATGGCGGCAATGTTTTTTTGTCAGATCCCACATAAATGAGCAATCTTTATACAGGACCTTCTATACAATACATTCCAATTATGTTTGTTTAATTTGCTGCCATAATGGGAAATCTCGGTCGGTTTTCTCCCTGTACCAAGTTAGATGAAAGAGACATACCATAACTAATCACTGTGATAAGGGGAATGTCTTGGAAAGTGATGGGGATTAATTTTTAACTTGATTATTTTTTTTATTGGGGCAATAAAACCAAAGTTTTGTAAGGAAATTTTCCTGTTGTATAGTTAAAAATCTAATTAAGCAGGTAGACTTCAAGGAAATTACAGATATAGTAGGTAATAAAATTTAATCCTTCCCACTCTGTTTTATGGCATTTTAGGTCTTTCACGGTGATACTATGTCTGTGATTTTATGTCTAAAGGATTAAAAGTTATGTCATGGTATGTCTCTTTCTGTACTGTAATTTCAATTTAAATATCAGAAGAGGTTATTGATATGTTAATTTTAATTTTTTTCACTTTGAACCATACAAAACTAACTTGGTAGAGGGACATAACCGACCGAGGTTTCTTATTGCATAGTAATCAATTTCCCATAGGTCCAATGCTAATCTACGCTATCTTCTGTGCTGGCAGCCATGTTTTTATTAGATCCATTAGGAGATAAGAGCGGTACATGTGTATTTGTAAAGGATCTTCCGTGCATCAGTCCTGTAAAATTTAGTTGACTTTGATTCAGTTGTTTCAGAGAAGTTGAAGATGTGTTTTTCCATAGGGTCCAATGTTAAACCCAAGTTCCGTGCTGGCTGTCATGTTGTTTGCTAAATCGAAACAAAATGAGCCAATCTTTGTAAAGGACCTCCAACATATCATTCTTGTTAAATTTTGTTGAAATGCTCAGTTGGTTTCGGAAATTAAAATGTGATTTTTCCCATAGGGTCCAATGTCAAACCCAAGTTTCGTACTGGTGGCGATGTTTTTTTATCGGATAGGAACGAAATGATAAATCTTTGTGAAGGACCTTCCATACATCATTCCTGTAAAGTTTGGTTGAATTTGCTTCAATGATTTCAGAGGAGAAATGATATGTGAGAAACTAAAGGTCGGACGATGGACGCCAGGTGATGGCAATAGATCACACTGACCTTTTGGGTTAGATGAGCTGAAAATGTGTCCGATTCAAAATGGCCAAACGCATGAAGAAAATATTAACATTAAATCCCATGAGAACACTTTCAAATATAAAGTTCTCCTACTAAAACCAATCCAAATTTGGTCACAAAAGTAATTTGCTACTGTCAAACATGTTTTGTTTCTCTGTATACCAGATGGCCGGGAAATAGGAAAAGAAGTATAAAAACGTAAAATAAAAAGGTAAGGATCTTTTCTCTTGACATTAACTGCCCAACTGGAACCAAACATGGATGAACCCCTTTCATAAATGCGTCAAAGTCCAAGTCGATATGGATTCCAGCGAGAGATACGGTTTAACTGGGAGAACACTTTCGAGATCTTTTGTAGATGGGTAGTCCAACTGAACCATACGTTGTCACAAACTTCATTCGATTCAAAGTTCACTTTATTTAAACTGGCAGCCATAAAGAATAAAAGTTTACCTTTGGACCTGAAGGAAAACACACCATTAGTGTCCAGTTTTAACCAGTCTAGGGCGATGATTCTTTTAAGGACCCACTTCAATATTGTGTCAATCAGGACTGAGTTTTTACTTAAGCAAGACTGAAGCAGAAACAAATTATTTATTGGGCAATGGAGATAAAACGGATTCAAGTAAATTCTTCTGAAATGAAGATCGAAATTGAAACAAAACTTTGTCAAGTTAGTCCTCGAATATGAAAACGTTTAAATATATGCAAAGTAGGCCCAAGATGGCTGGCTGCGGCAGCAAAGGTACATTTTTTACATTATGCGAATACGTGTTGAGAGATATGAAAACACGTCATATTTATTTTTTGTTGAATAGATGACAAAACATCCAGCACATGAAGAACGACTCAATCTCATTTAACATGTAATTAAGTGGAAACTGAATATTCTTCAAGCCAGTTGGGCGATAATGGCTCTTGTGAATAACTAAAATACACTTCCTCTAGCCTTTTATGACTGAATTAGAGACCTGAATGTATTTATTTCCTAGTTTCACTCCGAGCCGTACAAAAATGAAGCCTCTGTGAATGCTCAAATAAATCTCTCTGTTTAAAATATACCTTGCCCTGTTCAATGTCATTTAGACATTGCATGTCTCCCGCACCAGGTAAGATCCTAATAATGTGAACAATCAGCACAAAACGACGCACTGTAAGAGATCATGACCTTGACATTTCTTCCAAAGGACCACTTTGCACCATAAAAGACTAATTTGAATGTACGATACGATTTTGATGTATTTCTTGGTATGGAAAGTAATTTACATACTGTAATCTGTTTTTAATACTTTTATTTTTATTTTATATTTATTTTAGGAGGCGGAACCATCCACATCTGAACATATTGCAGAAAGCACCCAAACTACAAAACTATAGCCCTTTCTTGTCAAGCAAAAATATCACTTGTTGTCGGCTGTTAAACAAGACAATTGAAAAGTACAGCAAATGCGTTTGAGAGCAGTTGAATATCAATCCGTACCATATTCAAATTGATAGTGAAAATATTCATTAAAGCTGATAATAGGCTCCCATATTGTGCAGATTCCGAATTTATAAGATTGCAAAAATGGTGTAGCAAATGTAATAATATCTTGCACATCCATCACCTAACATGTTATTCATTTAATGTTAAACTGTTTTGTACTGATTTTGTTATTGTTGAAATAAAACGAAGACAAATATTTCATTATTTGTTCAAATGTCATTGAAACAAAATACTACCGCGAAATGATAAGATTTTGATAAAATGAGGTTCCTCACTGTGTTGAAGACCGTACGGTGACCCCTAGATGCTTTGTTTTGGGTCGTTTTAACCTGGATATGGGATGTTGTCTCCTTGACATTTACCCAATTTCCTTTCTTTTTCATAAAATAAGAATAAATCTTTCATGAGAGTATCAACTCATTTTTTTTTTGGAAGGACTGTGGGATTTTCACTTATTCGAGAGGAGAATGTAAATTAAATATATTTATAACAGTGGAATATTTAGTACAAAAACACACAGCGCAGAAGATGATGAAGCCTTAATTAAGGTAAAAAAGATTTTTTATTCCAAAAAAGGTGACAACTTCTACAAAAATATGTGTCTTAAACTTCACTTGAAGTCATATTGATTAAGAAAACATATAACAACGATGCTTATATGCAAGTTGCAAAGTAAAAGTTTTTATATGTTGTATGCATATTTTGCAACATATCCACGTCAGCACAGATACAAACAAAAGAAGATATTTTCATTCAAAACTGTGAATCATTTGCAGAACTAAAAGNTCTGTAAAGTTGATTGATCAACAACCTATCTTTTGATTGATCACATGTTGATATAAAGGTAAGAAATATTGGTTTCCATGATATCAATACTAATGAACACATTTTGTCTGTAGACAAGATATAAATTTGTCTATTTCATCAATGTTGATAAAATCCTGAAACCTATCACAAAATATAGTCCTTCTAAATTGCACACCACATAATCCTGTTATTATTTTGCACCAACGGGGAAGCAGCATCGGGTCATCATTGGTCTTTGACAACCCTTCAATGCTAAATCAGATCTCGTATCTAGCAGGTATTAATCCCCAGTCATTTAAGAACAATACACATTTTTAACTGAATTGACCAAGTTGCACTGACTGTACACATCCAACCCAAAACAAAATTTCCATTATTTTATCTCTGTCATCTTTAATCAAGTAGTCATACGGCTCTGTGTAGTAAATAGTGCATTTGTGTTTGGTATATGTTGGGCCTTCTGTTGACTTTAAACACTCATAGTGGCTTATAGTTATATCCATGTAGGTAAACATAAGCTGGAATAAAAATTATCAAAGAGGTTATTCATATAATGCAGTTCCTAAAGTAAAATATACAATTTACATACTCATGCTACTTTAGCTTAACTTATAACTATCTAACAAAAAACTATTGTCATGCTATGCAAAGGTGTACATTAATTGGACTATTATTTCTAATAACTAAATACCGAAGTTACTATGAATTTACTTTCTGCATATGCGCATTTCGACAACTTATGTCTCTTCTAAGTAACGATAATTTGTGTGTCTTAGACACATATGATACCCTTGCAAAATCAAAACAAACTTGGAAGGGCACACCAAATATACGTTGAACCAGGCAATTGACCAAAAAAAAACAACCAAAATCCTTACATTTGCATAATTTCTAAGTATGTACACATTTTCTAAAAAAAAAACGTCCTGGCTGAAAATATAAGAGGTAATGCCAGAACAAACCCTGTAATCAGGGCTCTGTAGTGTTCAACCATTGTTGATGTTTCCTGTTATCCGCTGTTTTACATCTACATTAAGGCGAGTTCAATCTGGAATCGGACAAGTAAAATTTAGAACTACTTGCCAACAGGACAAGTGAAAAGTTCAAATAGAATTAAATTCAGCACTACTTAGACAAGTGACAATTTATTTCGGAAAAGTATGTCTTAAGTTTTACTTGTCGGTGGATAAATCCAGATAAAAGATAATTTGATGTAGAGGTCTCTGTATGCTGTTCACGTTCAAAAATAGTTTGCATCTCTGGGCTTGCCAAAGATAGCCTCATATAAGGTAAGATTTCATTTTTGTGAAGACCATACAGGGACTTCATTCAAATTCCTTGAGAATCGACCCATCGATCCCAATAACAAGAGTTGTCAGAAGACAACATAGCTCGCCGGGGATTCCAGTAACCTCAATGCACAATAAATTCGAAAGTAATAGAAAGCTTTCTTCACAAGAAAGTCACATATCAAATATAAACACCCTATCACTAAACAACTTAATTCTAGAAACAAATTTTAATTTTTTCAAAAATTGCCCTCAGGGCAAGGTCCAGGTCAAAATGTCTACAAATATGGTACCATTAGAAAGCTCTCATCAAAAAAACGTCACATACCAAATATGAAGACCCTACCACTAACCAACTTGATTCTAGAAGCAAAGTTTAAAGTTTTTAAAAAAATGCCCTCAGGGCAAGGTCAAGGTCAAAATGTCTACAAATATGGTACCACAAGAAAGCTCTCACCATAAGGAAGTTACATGCAAAATATAAACACCTTACCACTTAAGGCCTACCTTCTAGAGGCAAGGTTAAAGTTTTTTTACAAATTGCCCTCAGGGCAAGGTCAAGGTCAAAATGTCTACAAGTATGGTACCAGAAAGCTCTCATCATAAGGAAGTTACATACCAAATATGAAAAACCTACAACTAAAAGCCTACATTCTACAGGCAAGGTTAAAGTTTTTTTTTTAAATTGCCCTCAGTGCAAGGTCAAGGTCAAAATGTCTACTAGTATGGTACCAGAAGAAAGATCTCATCATAAGGAAGTAACATACCAAATATAAACACCCTACCACTAAAAGCCTACCTTCTAGAGGCAAGGTTAAAGTTTTTTGAAAATTGCCCTACGGGTAAGGTCAAGGTCAAAATGTCTACAAGTATGGTACCAGAAGAAAGCTCTCATCCTAAGGAAGTTACATACCAAATATGAACACCCTACCACTAAAAGCCTACCTTCTAGAGGCAAGGTTAAAGTTTTTTTAAAAATTGTCCTAAAGGCAAGGTCAAGGTCAAAATGTCTACAAGTATAGTACCAAAAGAAAGCTCTCATAAGAAGGAAGTCACATACCAAATATCAACATCCTAGCTATTCAGGTATCAATTCCACAAGCCAGGTTAAAGTTTTGCTGACACCGACACCGGGGGTATGACAATAGCTCTCCGGACATTCAAAGTAAAGACAATGACTATAGAAAACACAAGTAGATAAAGACACCCCAAAAGTACAGCACTGGAAGGAAAAATGGAGAAACCCATACAATGTACAATACAAACTGTCAGACGGTGAAACCAGTAAAAAACATGGGCGAGATCAGGTGTAACGGTAGAGTAAGCATCTCCTGTAAAAACATCGGCCGTATTGAACATGTGCATTTGGCAATTCAAGTCAAATCCAGTGGAGAAAAAAACAAGCTTTTTGAAGAAATAGATCTGTTGTCATCTAGAAAACAGATATCCTACAGAGGCCTTCAAGATTATGATGTCAAGACTTGAAGTTATGGGTAACATACCTTTATTTAAGTAGCCTGCTTGTTATCTACAAGCTCTATTGAGGAGGTCACTTTATAGACTACATGACCTTGAGTAGCGAATGAGTTGAGAGATGTAAATTTCATACGCTTATAGTTTGTAGTCTACCTTGATTGGCAATTTCCAAAAGAATGACATCCATATGGACGTGTCTGTAGTATCTCTAATTTTGAGCTCTTTTAGATGGATAAGATGAAGAAAATCAACAAAGCAAGAGTTGAATCAAGTGACAGGTCTGAACATGCTGAAATCAATCCATCTTCTATAAACCAAGAAAACTGCATCCATATATGTATGTTTCATTGCATTTTGTAACAAAATCATTTGTGGCAAACAGTTAGCACATGTTTAACAGGGCTAATGAAATTTTTTTACATGATTATTCAAATATCACTGAAGTGTAAGGGCCAGCAACTGGATGTGGAATTGGTATACAAGATATGTTGTTAAAATGAGATATTATGTCAATATAACGAGACACAACCTCGTTAAAAAATGTAACTCAAGTCGTTATAACAAGATACAATATCCTCAAAACGAGATATTATATTGTTATAACGGGATATGGTGTGGTTAGAACAAGATAACATGTCCTTATAAGATAATACTTTTTGGTTATAACGAGAAACTAATGCGATTATAGTGAGATACAAAGTTGGTAAAACTAGATATTAAGTTTCTCATTATAACACAAATAATATCATTCTAACCACTTAGAAGTTTAAAGATACCAAGTCCGGAATTCCTAGAGTTGTTTGTTTGTCTTTTGTCTTTTTGGTGTTTTTTTCTCTGCTGTTCCCTTGGCAATTGAGGCATGTGATTGTAAACTTTGGCCAATGATGGTGTCTCCTGTAATCTTTTCTCTTGTATTTGTCACGAAATCATTTCTTATTAAGGAGGCTCACTCCTGATGTTGTTTATATCAAGGATTTCTTGAAACCTTTCAAATTGATTTAGCATTGTTGGCGTAATCAAATGGTAAAATGAAATATATAGGTCTGTGTGGTTTTAACAGAGATTGAAGAAATTAAAAATTTGCGGGAAATTCATTTCTCCAGATTTTCCCTAAATTCACATTAGGACTATTTTTTTGTCTAAAAGCTATGAAGTTCAATCAAGAATTTTATGAAAACTTGTCCGGTGTCTTTATTTGACCTATAGAAGACATTCAAGAAATAAAAAGTGTGAGTACGTGTGCAAACTTCTTCAAGCCATTGAACTGGAGAAAACCAGTCTGACACAAATTAAAAAATGTGATGAGTGAGTCGCCTTAACGAGAGAGCTTCTTATAATAACGACGTTCTTACTTGTTATACAACATAACGACTCCAGCATCTTGTTAAATTAAGAATGTTCTGATTATATATATATATAAAGACGTTGTATCTATTTATAACGACAAAGTTTCTCATAGAAAGCCAGCCATATGGTGATCTGTTGATGTCAACTTTTGTTTGTTGTTTGTAATTTGCTTGATGGCAATATCATCATACATATACCAGTATCTCCTAATTTTATGAAAAAGTTCAAAACTATGATGCATATAGTTAACATACCGAAGATCTGTAAGACAGAATTCCCAAAACGTTTGGCTGTAAGGCAGAATGGGCTATTTCCGATAATAACTCACATGCATGCTGGCCTAATACTTTGCCGTCTATCCTATCATAAGCTCTGAAGCATTCTTGGTCATTTTCAACACCATTTTTCATACCATGTCCTTTCGTCTACAAATAAGAAAATTACAAGATCAATGGCTTTGCAAGAAGGTCTATTCGTTCTCGACTCGAGAGAATTTCTCATATAGATTCACTATTAAACGTTTTATTTCTTTTTTAATTTTCCAAATGTTATTCTGACCACCTGTTTATAGTGCCCACATCTCATAATTTTTTATGCCAGGTTTTCCTTTCGTAGAGTCAATGAATGACTTGATGTTTTTATATGTTTTGATTGTCCTCATTTTGTCATTTTTAATTTGTTGTAGACTTAAGCTTCCATCTATTAGTAATGGCGGACATGGATATAGATAGAGTTGCTAAACATCAATCGATTAATTCTGTCCAAACTTGTACTTGAACTTACTATCAGGTATGAGCAAAGTTCTTTTTTGAAGGCCTAATTGTGGCATCATCATGATAAAGAACAGCTATATGAAAACAAGTGTGGACCCAAATTGATGTCTCGCCCGTCCCTTCATGGTCACAAAATTGATGTGAATTCTCAAACTGACTAAATCAAAAAACTAAACACATTCGCTAGACTGTGAAATTAGGGTAAGTGACAAAAGCAATAGAGCAGACTCTAATGAATCACCAAAAACGAAAATATCAGTGACCACTGATAGATACTGAAAAACCAAACATGTTCATTAGACCATGAAAATGAGGTCAATGGCTAAAGCCAAAGAGCAGACTGTCATGATCCATTTAAGACAAACCCAAATACCAAATATTATTGACCTTACAATAATTGATACTGGGAAACTTAACATGATCACTAGACCGTTCAATTGAGGTCAAGGACAAAAGCCATATGACAGACTGTCTTGTACTATCTTAGACCAACCTACATACCAAATATCATTGACCTACCACTTCTAGTTACTGAGAAACTAAACTAATCACAAAAACTTAACATGTTCATTGGACCATAAAATTGAGGGTCACAGACAAAAACCATATAGCAGACTGTCATGTACTACTCAAGGCCATCCTATATACCAAATATAATTAACCTACCACTTGGAGTAATTGAGAAAATGACCTAATCCCAAAAACTTAACATGCTCACTAGACCGTGCAATTGAGGACAAGGACAAAAGCCATATGGTAGACTGCCATGTACTATCTAAGACAAACCTCCATACCATATATCATTGACCTACCACTTATAGTTACTGGGAAACAAACTAAGCACAAAAACTTAACATGTTCATTGGACCATGAAATTGAGGGTCACAGACAAAAACCATATAGCAGACTGTCATGTACTACTCAAGACCAACCTATAGACCAAATATCATTGACCTACCACTTAGAGTAAATGAGAAAATTACCTAATTCCAAAAACTTAACATGCTCACTAGACCGTGCAATTGAGGTCAAGGACAAAAGCCATATGGTAGACTGTCATGTACTATCTAAGACAAACCTCCATACCATATATCATTGACCTACCACTTATAGTTACTGGGAAACAAAGTAAGCACAAAACCTTAACATGTTCATTGGACCATGAAATTGAGGGTCACAGACAAAAACCATATAGCAGACTGTCATGTACTACTCAAGACCAACCTATATACCAAATATCATTGACCTACCACTTAGAGTAATTGAGAAAATTACCTAATTCCAAAAACTTAACATGCTCACTAGACCGTGAAATTGAGGTCAAGGACAAAAGCCATATGACTGACTGCCATGTACTATCTAAGACAAACCTCCATACCATATATCATTGACCTACCACTTATAGTTACTGGGAAACAAACTAAGCACAAAACTTAACATGTTCATTGGACCATGAAATTGAGGGCCACAATCAAAAACCATATAGCAGACTGTCATGTACTACTCAAGACCAATCTGTATTCCAAATATCATTGACCTACCACTTAGAGTAACTGAGAAAATTACCAAAAACCTTAACATGCTCACTAGACCGTGAAATTGAGGTCAAGGACAAAAGCCATATGACAGACTGCCATGTACTATCTAAGACCAACCTCCATACCATATATCATTGACCTACCACTTATAGTTACTCAGAAACTTTACTAAGCACAAAAACTTAACATGTTCATTGGACCGTGAAATTGAGGTCACAGACAAAAACCATATAGCAAGACTGTCTTGTACTATCTAAGACCAACCTACATACCAAATATCATTGACCTACCACTTGTAGTTACAGAGAAACTAAACTAAGCACAAAAACTTAACATGTTCATTGGACCATAAAATTGAGGGTCACAGACAAAAACCATATAGCAGACTGTCATGTACTACTCAAGACCATCCTATATACCAAATATAATTGACCTACCACTTAGAGTAATTGAGAAAATTACCTAATCCCAAAAACTTAACATGCTCACTAGACCGTGAAATTGAGGTCAAGGACAAAAGCCATATGGCAGACTGCCATGTACTATCTAAGACAAACCTCCATACCATATATCATTGACCTACCACTTATAGTTACTGGGAAACAAACTAAGCACAAAAACTTAACATGTTCATTGGACCATGAAATTAAGGGTCACAATCAAAAACCATATAGCAGACTGTCATGTACTACTCAAGACCAACCTGTATTCCAAATATCATTGACCTACCACTTAGAGTAACTGAGAAAATTACCTAATCCCAAAAACTTAACATGCTCACTAGACCGTGAAATTGAGGTCAAGGACAAAAGCCATATGACAGACTGCCATGTACTATCTAAGACCAACCTCCATACCATATATCATTGACCTACCACTTATAGTTACTCAGAAACTTAACTAAGCACAAAAACTTAACATGTTCATTGGACCGTGAAATTGAGGTCACGGACAAAAACCATATAGAAAGACTGTCATGTACTACTCAAGACCAACCTATATACCAAATATCATTGACCTACCATTTATAGTTACTGAGAAAATGACCTAATCACTTAAACTTAACATGCTCACTAGACCATGAAATTGAGGTCAAGGACCAAAAGCCATATGACAGACAGTCATGTACTATCTAAGACCAACCTACATACCAAATATCATTGACCTACCACTTATAGTTACTGAGAAGCTAAACTAAGCAAAAAAACTTAACAATTTCATTGGACCGTGAAATTGAGGTCACAGACAAAAACCATATAGCAGACTGTCATGTGCTACTCAAGACTAACCTATATACCAAATATCATTGACCTACCACTTATAGTTACTGAGAAAATGACCTAATCACAAAAAACTTAACATACTCACTAGACCGTGAAATTGAGGTCAAGGACAAAAGCTATATGACAGACTGTCATGTACTACCTAAGACCAACCTACTTACCAAATATCATTGACCTACCACTTATAGTTACTGAGAAAATGACCTAATCACAAAAACTTAACATGAAAGTTTATGCCGCCGCCGTCGCCACCGCCGCCGCCGTCGTCATACTTTGTACGCATATGTCTCGCTTTCCGCGCCTTTCGTCGCGGGCGAGACAAAAAGTTTTGTTCAATTGCTTGGAATTACAATGTATTCGTAGAGATTGTGTCTCGTATGCATTTACCCCCATATTCTTAATTATTCTTTATTAACGAATACATCACTTAAATATTTGTGATGGCTTTCCCCGATATATATATCGGGGAAAGCCATCACAAATAAATAAGTGATGTATTCGTTAATAAACAATACAAACAATTTGTTGTAGAACAAAAAATTAGAGAATGCAACCAAAAAACATACACACATGAACAGGTGTAAGATTGATGATTACATTACAGAGGTGTATCATAAATGCAGCATCACGTGCAAAAATAAAGGTGGCATTTTTTCAACTGAATTTCTCAACTGTTGGTTAGGTTAGTTTCACATAAAGTTACCTGTTTACTTTAAAGATAGTTTAATGTAAATTAGGAAGTCATCACATATCCTTCGCTCGGATGCAGTTGTTAGCTACAAGGTACAGTCGAGCGCATGTATTCAACAACAAGACCAATTACATGTCTGGACCTGCGTCACCGTCACTCATGTTTAACTTCGAAAGTGTTTTTTTTTCAATCTAACAGAATATCATGTATAGGTTTACCAATTCAAACAAGTATTCATTTACCTTATTACCAAAAATTCTTCAAATGCAAGTTATAATTGAGATTATA
>MJUU01006879.1:32836-50814 GCA_002080025.1 Modiolus philippinarum
AAAAAAAACAAAACTAAATGTACAAAGTTGAACAAAGCATAAAATGAAAATAGTCCATATCACTTCAGCAAAGGTGAAAACCATATCTGAGTTTCAAATAAACACATGCTTTGAATCTTTATGAGAAAACATATGAAAGCAATGCAAAAATTCAAGAATAGCTGCCCATGGTCAATGCGTTCAAAACTCTGCAACGTCTCTGGACAAAATTGAGTACCATGATGATATAATATGACAGAATAATTTACAAGTTTTTGACATTTTTTTTTAAAATCAAAACTGGTCTAAAGGAGAGGTTCACATCACCAATGTGTTCAAACAACAGTAAAAACTTCCAAAGGTATTAATCTTTCAGATTACACAAACCAGGCACAGTAATGTTAAAATATGCTGAAAAATGACTAAGTTCAACAATGCATAAATTCGACATTTTTTTTTTCAAATCTGCCCAAAAAGGCAGGTGCACATCTTCAGTGTGTCAAGAATAACTGTGTAAAGTTTCAAAAGCACCAGATATAAGGAGTCAGAGTTTCAGTTTACACCAACTCAGTACTGTAATGTTAAAATTTAATGAATTTAATGAAAAAATTACTAAGTTCAACAATGGATAAATTGGACAATTTTTATCCAAATCTCACCAAAAGGGGAGGTGCACATCTTCAATGTATTCAGAACAACTGTGTAAAGTTTCAAAAGCATTAGGTATAAGGTGTCTGAGTTTCAAATTACACAAACTCATTACCGTAATGTTAAAATTTGATGAAAAAATGACTAAGTTCAACAATAGATAAATTCCACAATTTTTGTCCAAATCTTACCAAAAGGGGAGGTGCACATCTTCAATGTGTTCAGAGCAACTGTGCAAAGTTTCAAAAGCATCAGGTATAAGATGTCAGAGTTTCAGATTACACAAACTCAGTACCGTAAAAATAATGACTAAGTTCACAATAGATAAATTGGACAATTTTTATCCAAATCTCACCAAAAGGGAAGGTGCACATCTTCAATGTGTCCAGAACAACTGTGCAAAGTTTCAAAAGTATCGGGTTAAAGGTGTCGGAGTTTCAGATTACACAAACTTGGTACCCCGAAAGCGTGACGGACGGACGGACGGAGTCGAGCGGCTCCTAGACCTGCGGTCACCGTTGGTGACGCAGGTAAAAATATTGAAACAGTTTAGCGCCTGCTATATAAAGCTAGCCAGCAAGAGTTGAGCAACGGTCGAGAGCTAAGCAGATTGCAAGAATTGGGCAAAAATTGATGGCTAGGTATCAAACTGGCGCTGAGAAATATTTGAAATATTTATCAGACATCGAGCAACAGTTTAGGAATAGGTATGATAATCCCCAAGTGACGTGTGTCAAATCCATTATCACTGATATGAACAGACCATCACAACGTGTAAAAATTACACCCAAAAGAAAAACACATATTGCAGTTCTGTAGGAAAGTCATTATACTCATATACTATACAAGACAAGGGCAGTAGAAAGGAACAAAGGAGTAGTATTTACAAAAATAAAAGTCCAAAGACATGGCAAAAACCAGCCCACAGAAAACAATGACGTAACACAGATACAAAGCACAGAAATAAAAAACAAAACATTCAAAACTAAGGCACTCACAGTGTGAACTGTGTGAACTCCCATGAAACTGAGAGTGACATCAGGTGCTCCGGAAGGGTAAGCATGTCCTGCTCTATTAACAGCACCCGTCACACTGTAAGTGAGTCAAGCCTGGAAAAAGGCAAAATCGGTTTAGTCAAATCAGGCAAATACTTCATGTTTGCATATGTATGATGCAGATTTCAAATCTTTATTGCCTTTCTTATAAACTAAAAATGGTTATTTTCGCCGGGGGAGAGGTAATTCTGCGAATTGTCATACTAGAACCTTTCGCGTGGTTATAATATTCATGGATCTTCAAAATTTGATTGTAAAACGTTTGTTCTCAATACTATTCGCGTAAAATATCCAAACGCGAAATAAGCAAAAATTACCCCCACGCGAAAATTTGTTCTTAATACTATTCGCGTGGGGGTTATATTCGCGTAAAATATCCAAACGCGAAATAAGCGAAAACTACAACCACGCGAATAGTATTGAGAACAAATTTTCGCGTGGGGGTAATTTTCGCTTATTTCGCGTTTGGATATTTTAAGCGAATACTACCGGTATTTTAGAATTGAACTGCACATGAATATTATTTGGCTTGAACTACTAAACTGTTCTAATAGTGATTGGCAAGACTGAAGAGTCAGAACCACAAGCTTAATTTGAACTCAAGTACATGCAACTGCATTTCAAAACTCAACTGACTTCGACTACTGGTAATTGCTTTACTATATCTAACTGCTTGCAAACCTAAAGGGGCTCGCTCATGCATGATTGAGGTATAGGCTTCCATTTGCAAGGGTGAATTCAACTTGATGATTTTCCTCAAGGGTGTCATTGCTGAACTATCAGGTAGTAAGGCGGAAAACTGGCATTTCAGGCATGTTTTAAAATTGTTCCCGTAGTGTGAATTTTCCCGGTGTTATGTGGTCATAAAACAAAACCGTATGGTACAGTGGCGACACCAGACGGAACAAAATATGGAAACCGCATTCTATTGGGATGCACTCAGAAAAGCGCAACAGTGTGTCAAATATGAAGTGTTTTGAACTACTGGTTTTGGCTTAACTAGCTGCTTCATCGTTTATACCCAGGGTTGATTCCACAGGATTTAAAATGGGTCCCCTGAGCCTCGAATTGGGAAATTTGAATCACATTGGGAATTTTTAAGTGACGATTTGCCACATGAGGTTATGCTGCTTTTGATCTGTTACTTTATTATATGTGCCCCTGGAGATAGTTGCACTCAAAAGTATCAATTCACACAAATTACTTTATATCCTTGAAGTTCCAGAATTTGTTACACCTGGGACTATATATTAGACCCAGGTTACACCAAATATAAGGTACAACACCCCATTTCAGTAGTCAAGATGCCTATATCACATGAAAATCTTTGTCACAATTACTTAAATTTAACAAATTTAATCGATATTACGGCGAGCGCCCGATTGACCGGACCAAGGCTTCATTTGGTAAAAAAAACACGTATTATCCGCGTTGTTGGCCTTAAAATTAAGAAGAAAAACATTTTGTATACATTACGCCGACTGGGAATAAAACTAACAAAGTCTACGCAATGACCGGAATGAATGTAGTTTTTGTCGAGCCTTCGACGATAGTCGAAAAAAGCCGAGAAATAGGTATGGTGATTCCGGCGGCGGCGGCAGCTTCCACAATTGTTTAAGTTTTTTCTTGGGTCTGTTTAACATCAACCACCTGTGCTAGCCTATTGATATTTGGTATGCAGTTGCATAAGCATCAGCACAGCTCAGTTTCAGTGGCGTTTTATGTCTATGTCCCCGCAGTCATGCTCCATTGACTCTGAAATTTTGATTTGTTTTTTCAAATGTTTAACTTTTTTCTTGTGTCTGTTTAGCATCAACCACTCATGGTTGACCATTGATATTTAGTATGCAGTTACATTAGTATCAGTACAGCTCAGTTTCAATGGCGTTTTATGTCTATGCCCCAGCAGTCATGCTCCACTGACTTCGAAATTTTGAATTGTTTTTTTTTTCAAATGTTTAAGTTTTTTCTTGTGTCTGTTCAGCATCAACCACTCATAGTAGCCCATTGATATTTGGTATGCTGTTCATTTGCATCATTGCAGCTAAGTTTCAGTGGCATTTTATGTATATGCCCCTGCAGTCATGCTCCACTGACTTCAAAATTTTGCACTTTTTATCAATGTTTAAGTTTTTTCTTGTGTCTGTTTACCATCAACCACTCATAGTTGCCCATAGGTATTTGGTATGCAGTTGCATTAGCATCAGTACAGATCAGTTTCAGTGGCATTTTATGTCTATGCCCCCCGCAGTCATGCTCCACTGACTTTGAAATTTTGCACTGTTTATCAAATGTTTAGTTTTTTCTTGTGACCGTTTATCATCAACCACTCATAGTAGCCCATTGATCTTTTTTTTTTTTTGCAGTTGCATTATCATGATTGTGATCAGTTTTGATCAGTGATACATTTGGTATCATGGCTGCTGCTTTAGATCAATGTGCAAATTAAGGCGATGCATGGGAAAGGCTGTGCAAATTAAGGCGATGCATGGGAAAGGCGATACATATCCTGTGTCCACAGTTTATTCGGTATTTCAAATAACGGCAGTAGAATACCGAAGGAACAGGGAGGCGATGACTACAAAAATCGAAGTCCAAAGACATGGCAAAAACGGTAACAGGTAAAAACAAAGACAAAACAAAGACGTGAGACAGCTACAGTGCACGGAAATGAAAAAAAATAACATTAAGAACTAAGGCACTCACAGTGTGAACTCCCATGAAAACCGGAAGTGACATCAGGTGTTCCGGAAGGGTAAGCATGTCCTGCTCCGCTAGCGACACCCGTCACACTATCAGTAAGGCATAAAGTGTTTTGAAAGGTCTGTTTGGTAGCGGATTGGTTAATGTCACTCTCAGTTTCACTGGAGTTCACACTGTGAGTGCCTTTGTTCTGAATGTTGTTTCGTCAACCTTGAAGTTCAGGTGCGGTGAAAAATCTGAACAGGTTCGGTGCTGACCGTCATATCCGTGTTAACTTTAGTTTACATTTTATTTGATATTTCTATGTCTTATATTTCCTATAAACTGTTGTGAGATAAAATATAAAGCCATTCAAACTTTTAACTTTGCATCACTAGCACGTTAAATAGTAAGGGAAAATATCAGAATATGTAAAAATTTGGTAAATATGTGTTAAGCATGCGTAATGAGACTAAATATGAGGTACTAAAGGGGACTATGGCAAAATAAGCCAGAAAAAACGAAAAATACCGAGATCCACCATGTGTTTAAACTTTCAGACACAATCTTATATTAAAAGTTCATTGTCAACCACGTAGTTTGTTGACAGTAATGGCGGTATATGAAATATTCGCGTCTGAGACATGAAAATAACATTTTTTTTTGGTGGTACTTACAAATATCATAAATATAATCCTTACAGTGCAAATGCTTAACAACAACACCGGACACACTATCCCCGTGTCTCGCTACCACGTCTTTTTGTACAGCCGAGACAGGAATACCGATCTTTGATACTTCTAAGTCTAAACAACTCATAACATGCCAAAAGTCGTTAACTTAATATTAGGAACACTCACCTCTACACTCAATGCCATCAAAGTTTTAAATGAAGATGGAGTTTCAGTCAGCTGCATGTAGTGAACATCTGGACAACATGATACTGTAATGCCATTCATTACTAATTCCCTCTTACGTGCAGAACCAATCCTGATTTGAAAACAAGAGGCTCTCAAGAGCCTGTATCGCTCACCTGGGCCATGGCTGACATATACAATAATTCAAATATTTTAAGGGCATCATTTTCAGATTTGTTAATAGACATTGATGTTATATTAACTTAAGTTAAACTATATTCCAGACTGGCACATATTTTGGATGGGGTGCAGACCTACTGTCACCTTTCTTGGAGGGGACCATCTATGGACCATTGAGTCTAATTTTGGTTCCAATTCACTAAATATTTACAGAGAAGATCCTTCAATGCTTTCTGATCAGTTTCAAAGTTAAACTATGTTCTCCACTGGGGCCATCTTCAATGTAATGCAGACACACGGGGCAAATTTTTCAAACAGGAACCATTGTGACTAAGTAATGTTTTTATTATTAGCCAAGTAGTTTCAGAGGAGAAGATCCGTGAATGTTTTCCCATAGGGTTCAATGTTAAATCTATGTTCCCTGCTGGCAGCCTTCTTGAATATATATAGCAAGGACCTGAAAAACATATTTTCTTTTTTTTCAGGGCACTAACTAAAGACTTTTGTCGCCAAGTTTGCTTCCAATTGGCTCAGCAGTTTCAGAGAAGAAGATCTCTAAATGTGCTTTCCGATAGGTCCGAAACTGATTGAATGATTGATTGATTAGTTAGAGTTTAACGTCCAATGAGCAATATTTCAGCTATATCAGGACGAGAACAAGTTAATCAATTCAAAACAAATTGTGAGCAAAAGAAGAAAGAAATAAAGGTGGAAGGGACAACCGGGGCAACGACTTTTGATTGCCACTGGAAAAGGGGAGAAATGGGTAGGGGCAGGAAATTTAGCCTTCTATACGACACCCAGTGCGTCTGCTCTCTTTAGAGAAATATAGAAGGGGTCTTTATACTGCATGGAGCGTGGCGTTTCTCCATACAGTTTGGCTACAATGGTTCGCGGTCAGGCTTTCCGTATTATGACCGAAATTGAAACTATGATCCCCGCTGGCTGCCATTTTGGATCTAGCGTGGATCTGAAAAACAACTTTTTTGCAGGGGACCACCTAAAGACTATTGAGACCAAGTTTGGTTTCAATTGGCTACGTAGTTTCAGAGAAGATCTTTGAATGTGTTTTCCCATAAGATCCAATGTTAAAACTATGATCCCCGCTGGCGGCCATCTTGAATATAGCACAGATCTGAAAAACAACTTTTTGAAGGGGGCCATATAAGGACTATTGCAGGGTATGACATTAACACTTGTCCTATTGCCCGGGGCAAGTAAATTACACATTCGGACAAGTAAAACCTGTATTTTACTTGTCCGATCAGGCAAGTAAAAAAATTAAAACTCATTCGGTCATTATAACTATTTGATAAGTTGACATGCCTAGGAATAGCATTGTCAGGCTTGAAATAGTACATTGTTTTGTTTTTAGAAATAAAATTTCCCCAAAACAAATATAGAAAGTTCTTATGTAAATTGTTCAGATGTGAAACATGATTATCAATCTGCACTTTTCTAGAGTCATTGAATCAGGAATGTCAAATTTGAGACAAATGTGAATGCAGAATCATGCTTCCTGATCATGAAAGCAATGATTTCCATGGTCAATCAAAATTTTGTGCTCTAATTATTCATCATGTCTTGGGGAAATTCTCCAATGAGATCCCATGAAAAAAATTGATGGTCCACCCAGCACATCTAAGAAAACATTTGAACTTAATGAAAACAAAATTTGGAATTCTTGTCAAAGATTTTGATGGTTTTAGACTGGTACTTATTTGTTCCAAGTTAAGAATTCAATTACTGTGAAAAGTTTCTTGATATAGCTAGATCATCTAGCTCTGTGTCGGGGAACACATGGTACATGTATCTGTTCACATTTCTCATTTCCTACAGATAGCCCATTAGATGGCACTTATCATAAACTGAAATTCATCAAATGATCAGTCAATTGCAAATCCTTGTTTTTCATTAGTACAATGAAACCATTTGCCACAAATACTTCTATAACTATGCCATTTAAGGGACAATGTTTTAATGGTTTGATATTCACAATGTTCCGACAAGTACTTTCTACTCACGGGCAAGTAAAATTTGCAGCCGAACGGGCAAGTTGGTAAAATAGTTTATGTTGAACCCTGATAATTGTGACCAAGTTTGAATCCAATTGGCTCAGTTGTTTCAGAGGAGAAAATTTTGGAATGTGTTTTCCCATAGGGTCCAATGTTAAAACTATGATCCCCACTGGAGGCCATCTTGGATATTGCAAGGATCTGAAAAACAACTTTTTTTGCACTGGGAACCATCTAAGGACTATTGTTGTCAAGTTCAATATCAATTGGCCCAGAAGTTTCGGAGGAGAAGATCTTTAATGTGTTGTCCCATAGGGTGCAATGTTGAAACTATGATCCCTGCTGGCGGCCATCTTGGATATAGTGCGGATCAAGAAAAACAACTTTTTGCAGGGGACCATTTAAGGACTATTGTGACCAAGTTTCGTTCCTATTGGCTAAACAGTTTGAGGAAAAATCTTGGAATGTGCTTTCCTTTAGGGTTCAATATTAAAACTGTGATCCCTGCTTTCGGCCATCTTGGATATAGCGCCGATCTGAAAAACAACTTTTTTGCTGGGGACCATCTAAGGACGGAAGAAAAGTGATGACAAAAGATCACCCTGGCTATAGCCCCGTGGGTTAAAAATATATATATTATTTCTACTTGGCAATATACTATTTTAAGTGTTTGTATGATACCAACCATAGACAGAGGACAAAAACACCCTTGTATTACTTTTTAAAAATCTGATGAGGCATCAACTGCATGTTTCCCTAGACCATCCTAAATTATTCTATGTTTAATGTCAACCTAAAACCTTCAAATCTATGAGGGAGGGAGGAAGGAAAAAAACACAAACATTTCAAACAAAAAATTGCAACTATCTTTTACAAATATTAGTAAATTTATATACTTAAGAACAGATTTCACACTTTCACTTAATATTTTGACTGACATTGATGTATTCATTTCACTTTAAGAATTCCAAACTCCAATGCTAAATCCATGACCCATCCTTCCCACAACCCAGAAAATTCAGAAACTTACATAGTAATTAGTTTGTTTTATTTTTACTTTCTTAATTTTCCAATTACCTACATTAAACATACAATTAGTTCAGGACAGCCATATCGCCACTGGAAACTTCTAGTCTGAATTATGCACCTTAAAATAAGCAATACATTCAAATATATGACTCAGATGGTATTTAAACATTTGCTATAATATATGTGTTTCATCCTTATGGTAAAAGCCTTCATCAATTGGCCTAACAGAAAGGAGTAATTCACCATGAAACATATTATCTCTACTTTAAATTTCAACAGGATTTATCTTTCTTAAAAAGATCATGCCAAAGCACCACTCCTGAGGCTTCCATTCAATTAAGTTCAATATTTACAAATATTTAAGAAATGGTTTATAATCTGTACACGCGACTAATTTTGCCCTTTCAACCAAAGTTACACTGCAAGGTTTGCCTACATCTATTTCGATGTGCCCCGTGTTGTCTATCGATGTTGTTTTTGTCCTTATTTTTGTCTTTCGTCGGGCTACCTAATGACAAATATTTGTAGGCATACATTGCCCGATTTTACTTTTTTTCTCATTGACCGCTCCCGACATGTGTTGCTTCAATGACATATTTTAGTTGCTTTCAGCTGGATAACCCTGAGCATCGCCCAAGTTGGCACTCCATGGCGGGTGGGGAGCAAGGGAGTGACCTTGATATAATTTTTGTCAAGAATACCGCTTAAGTGCACGCTAGGGGCCTTCTTGATCTCGCTTGAGGGGGTGAATATTGTTCACCTCTAGTTGAAGACCCTCAGGCGACATCAAGATGAAGACAGGAATAAAAGCCCTGTCCTTGATAAACTGGAGTTTTCTATGTATCGTGTCCGTTTTTGTCACATGTACATTCACTCCATATCCTTTCATTTTCCTATTAAGGGTATGAACCTAAACTGTTGTAAAATTTTACAATTCACAGTTTTCTAACAAAAAAGATGCATGATGCCAATGGGGGTGTCAATCATTGGATCTTGGAATTGTGGTAACTGCATGCATCATTCAATCTATCTTGCAATTACTACTAATAACATGAATTGATGGCAGGGAACGCTACAGTTTTAACCTCAACTTTTCACTCTTACAATAATTTGGGACCTTACCCTGGTTTGAATTGATAATATCTTATCATACGATATATAATGTTTATATATAACAGTATGCTAAATTTCTAAAGAATAACTAAAATAAAAGAAAATGTGTCCATGGGACACAGATGCCCCAGCCAAACAGATGTTCCGGCAAACAGGAAGTAGATGAGCGACAGACTTGAAATGGGGAGACATGGTACAACTCATCATACCAAAGCTTCAGACCATTCTTGCATACACAGGCTGAGAAATCCTTGACAAAAATTTGGGACGTACGTACAGAGGTACGGACGGACAAATGTAAAACTAAATGCCCCTGTCGCCTAACGGCGGGGGCATAATTAATGTTATGCAGCCTGTATGCAGCACACTGATGACTGCAAAGTGGAGAATGATGCCATTAATTGCAAAGTTAAAATTCATGAAATTGTATTAAACTTTGTGCAAACAAATAAATCACATTTATTTTTGTGAATAAAATAGTACTTACTCAGGTTTTAAGAAAAATATTTGTGTGAAATCCATCAATATCTGTAGGAACTGTCCTTTATTTTCCCCTTCTCTGTCGTTTAAATGTTTTGTTAAAAAGAACAGTTTTAAGCTTGTTAGGAACTCCTTTGTTCTGACACGCCATGCAGCTAGCAAACTGAAAATAAATAGATATTAATGATACACATTTACAAATTTATGTTATTACAGCAGATTTGTAAATAATTCTAGAGACAGAGCAAAACAAATTGATAGAACTAGAGTATTAAATTCCCTGCACAAGGTTAAGACTTAATTAAGTGTGGTTTCTGAGTAATGATGTTTGTGTCTGTAACACACATAGTCAGTACATTTACATCTAGAGACTTACAATGATAAATCACTGTGATAGACATACTATAGTATCACTCTAAATTTCTAAATGAATATATCTTTTTCCAAATTCATCTATCCACATAATTTCTTTTGCGAGTCAAGTGGTAGATTGCATCACTTGTAAAGAAAAAGAAAGTATGCTGATACATTTGTATATATCAAACAGGAAATAAAATATACATGTACTCATTTCACTAAGCTGAGTGATATGTCCATCGCCGTGATTTATCATGGTAAATCTCTGGCTGTATGTTATGATGCTCAGCAAAATATATTTTGACTGTGTACCCTTCATATCAAATATCCCCAAAAAACTATGAAGTTCTAACATTGTCTAAAATGTATATTTTTGTAAAAGTGCACCAAAATCAAATAAATGCCAAACGAAACATATATGTACAAGTAATCCGAAAAATAAAAACATCCAACCATAAAAACTACAGGAGAAATAGCCCAAACAATGTACACCCTGAGAACGGCAGACAAATAGGCAGGTGTGTGGAATACAATACTCCTCCCCCTGCCACATTCTTACATTCTATTTTTTTATGCAAATATTTTTTTGCAAAACTTTAACATGTTTAATGGGACAAAACTATTAACAGACACTCTATCATATGAACAACAACTTCATAATTTTGAAAACATTTATCAGATTATGTTATTTCAATATATCTGAAATCTCCAAATTTAGAAACATTTCAAATTTGTTTTCAAGTGGCATAACTTCAGAAATCCTTGGATTCCCATCTCAAAATCAGTGTGAGTAGATATTTTTGGGTTGTTCCCCTTGATGAGCTCAGACCTTCTGACTTGTACAAATGAAACTACAATTTAAACATGTTAAAGCTCTAATGAAATGAGTAATGTTTGATTTCTTGTATATGTTATCCATAGCTTACACAATCTAAGATCTATTTAGTGTATTTATTCCACAACATTCACAAAATCATAATTAAGTGCAACAAATTGACTTGTTCAATGTACATGATGTACAAAAGTTCTAAATAACAGCAACTTTTTACACAAGTTTCATTGACTTCGTCGAATCAATTCCAACACAAGAGGCTCCCAAGAGCCTGTATCACTCACCTGGACCATGGCTGACATAAATAAAAGGCATTTCCAATGGGAAAAACAAAACAGAAAATTTAGCAGAATACCTTTTTTTCCTAAAATTACAGTGTTCTTGTTTGGTTTCCATGGCAACCGAAAGCTCCACCATCCATTACAACCCATAACAGAACACCATTCAAAGAAAATTTTACCCTTATAATCAAGGTATTGGATATTGCTGAAATTAAAACATTCAGACCACAATTCAAATAAAAATTCAAAAATTTGGGCAGAGGTTCTAATTGGACTAGTAGATCTTTGAATGTAAATTCCATAGGGTCCAATGTTAAAACTATGTTCCTGCTGGCGGCCATCTTGGATGAGGTACAGACCTGCTAGATACCTTTTTCGGAAGGGACCATCTAAGGGCCATTGTGACTAAGTTTGGTTATAATTGGACTGGTATTTTCTGAGAAGAAGATCTTTGAATGTCTTTTCCATAGGGTCCAATGTTAAAACTATATTCCCACTGGCGGCCATCTTGGATGAGGTATAGACCTGCAGATACCTGTTTTAGAAAGGACCATCTAAGGACCATTTTGGCTTAGTTTAGTTTTAATTGGACTAGCAGTTTCTGAGGAGAAGATCTGTGAATGTTTTTTCCATAGGGTCCAATGTTTAAACTATGTTCCCCGCTGGCGGCCATCTTGGATTAGGTACCGACATGCTGGATACAATTTTCAAAGGGGACCACCCAAGGACTATTGTGACCAAGTTTGGTTCTAATTGGCCCAGCGGTTTCAGAGGAGAAGATCTTTGAATGAAAAGTTTACGCTGGACGGAAGACAGACGCCAAGTGATGGCAAAAGCTCACCCTGGCATAGCCAGGTGACCTAAAAATGACTTATATAGGTCAATCCCAAGACTGAAATATAAATACACTATATAACACGGAAAACATGCATGGCATGTGACTATCAACATCACAATACCAAAAAGTGACTTATAAAGTGCAGTGTAGGTACTGATATAAACTCAAAAACTCCAAGAAAATAGCTGGTGCATGCTACAGCCTGCCAAGACCCCTCCTAAAATAATTCAGACCTGTTAAACAAAATGTAGAAAGTTCTTGGGGGGTGTTCTTTAATTGGGACCATTGTTATTATGGAACATACTGCAGAGACTTACAATGTACCAATGATTAATGATTGTAATCCTGAAAATAGACATATCATTTGTTTCCCTGATTGTTCTACAACATGTTTTAACCAATGACAGCATTGAATTTGAAATTTTTTATCTTCCTTGCTGAAAAAAAATTCATTAATTTTGGCATTGCATGATAATCGTCACGACGATACTACTAACAGAAAAGTTGATTAGGTCTTTTAATGCCTTGCACATCAAAACCCCATGTTTCTTTGCATTTCAAGTGGCTTTATGCATCAATTCCTAAATGCAAAAGGATGGGTCTTAATCATGTTGATAGCTGAAACAGTAGAAAAAAATAAGACATTTCACTAAGCAGAATGATATGTTGATCACAGTGACATGACTTATCATGGTAAGTCTTGCCTGTACCATAGGTACTGTAGGTGAGTGAAGATGCATACAATTATATAATGAATGGAGTCAAAATAAGATATTTTAACCTGTTCCTGAAAAACAAGATATTAAATCTCTTGTAATGACACTATAGTCCCTGTGAATTTAGGTCTGCTTTCCATCATATTCAGTCAAACTATAATGGCTCGAACACTTATGGGACCGATGAAAATAGTTCAAAACAAAGAGGTGTTCAAAATATCGAGGTTGAACTATGTTTAAACTTGAACAAAGGGACCACAAG
Source organism: Modiolus philippinarum (assembly GCA_002080025.1). Classification (NCBI taxonomy): domain Eukaryota; kingdom Metazoa; phylum Mollusca; class Bivalvia; order Mytilida; family Modiolidae; genus Modiolus; species Modiolus philippinarum. Next base: position 46,161 of record MJUU01006879.1, read on the forward strand.
AAAGGGTTTGAGACATCCATGATGTTCGAGTTCTTGCAGTTCATGCCATATGTCTAACTTCCTTTTTACCCACACTGTGATGATTTAAGGTGTCTCAGTGGTATTATTCCGCCATATTTGTCTAATAATTGTTTATTTAGGTTTCATTCATTAAGAAATTTAACAAAATAGTTATTTGAAATGAAAAGAAAGTTCAAATGTATTTAAAATTTATATTTCTATTTATTTTTATAACATTTTCATTACAAAACTATGACTTAAAAACATGAGCTTTAAATCTGTTGCTGGATTTACAGAACACAGAAATTATTCAAGGGAGATAATTTGATAAAATATTTTAACAAAGATATCACTAGAGAAATAAACATTTTGCATTTCAACGGTAACCCCTAATTTTTATTTTTTATATGTAAACTACATAATGATAATTAAACATAGCAAAGTATGAAAAAATTCTATAGTAGATTTTCAAAACTATCTTCTCGTATGATCATTTTCCTTATCATTTCTATGTACAATCCTAAAATTTTCAATTTCAGATTTTGCGCTTAAATGCACGGTGACCCCAAAATTTTATTTTACATTTTGAACAATAATACAATTATGTTTCTGCACAGAAAATTTTGCAAAATTCTATAATAGGAAATTAATACCCTGCAGACACCTTAAACATGTTAAAAATTGATTCAAATCAATTTTTTTTTTGTTTACTAATTGACAATGAAGATTCTCATCTTTTGGGCAATTTGGGGTTTTGGACACAAAACTCTCTGGTAAAAATGTTTAAATTGACTAAAAAATGAAAAATAATCTCCCCTTTTTGAAGATTAATCAGATTGTAGATATAACATGGTTCCTACATGTACATACTAGTTGTACAGCTACTAGTATCATGATCCTAGTTTTGGTGGATCATCACAACATGGACTGATTAGCTAATTCTGTGTAGCAAGGTGGTCAGAGGATTGAAAAAAACTGAATCCTCGTGAAATCATCACGGCCATATCGTACATACATGTGCATGTATGTTTGATTTCGTTGTAAATGTACAAATCAAGAATGTATCTCTTTTCTATAATCTTATCCTAGGACTAATATATATTTGTCCCATTTGTATTACAGTTGATGTACATAATAAAATTTATGTACATTGTAAATAAAAACATTCAACAATCAACATTCCTAGATTTGATGCTAAAATGCATGGTTGAATTGTTGATTGAGTGGTTCTACCTAATTTGTAATGATATTAACTGTTATTTTGATTTTTTTCATTGGTTGTTTTTTTAATTCTTTTATTAGAAAATTACCTATGCGTATCTTACGTGTATCTAATGGCTTCCAAAAGCACTCCTGCTTAAATATGCTATATTCAGACTTTATTTAATTATAAACATGATAAATATTTGATATACAATGATTTTTGACATAATATTTTGCTAAACAAATTAATTATAAAGCTGATACCTGACAAGTGACAATGCAGGCATGTAACTATGACAATTGAGGGACCCTTCTTTTTGACAGTGAATATTTTACTTTATTAATTATAATAATTTCCATCTATGCAATTTCTGCTGGAAAATATTTAAAAGATCAGTGATTTATTGACAGAACTTTCATGCCTTTTTTCTCACGACAATGACAACAAAAAAATTGAAGCCTGCAAAAATAGGGATTCTATAATACCGGTAACTATGATGATCTGGGAACCCTTGTTCATGTTGTTGGAAGAGAAAATTCTATTTTAACATGTCTTACTTCAACCAGCCCAACTTTCTGATTATTCAAAATATGAAAAAAAAGAATTGATCATTTGTTGACATTAAATCATTAGTCAGGGGATGGACTTGTACAAGTCAATTTTAGAACTGACTTAAGGAAGTCATTGTAATAATGTTTTCTGACTTGTACAATTCAGATTGCAAATTAAGCCAGGGATAGGGTAATTGTAATGTGCAATTGTAATTGACTGTAATTAATTACAAATTTTGATGTAATTGGAAGTAATGTGTAATTGACAAAAAAATGAATTACATGTACATGATGTAATTGTAATTTAATTAATTACTTACCAAAAAATGTGTGTAATTTCAATTACTTTTCCAATTACATTCCATTACATATACATGTATATGGTAAAAGAGAGTGAATGAAAGATTGCTACCTTCTTTCTTCTTATGAGTATTAAGAAAGCTCAGATAATTCTTTACATAAAATATTACTATTCCTTGTTTTTTTTATACAAGAATAAGCACTTTTTCTCCCATGTTTTCAACTGTATACATTTTGCAAATTGTTGTTTCCTAATTAATGCATTTTTTTCATTTTTTAGATGTTTTAAAAGAGCAAGTCTTGATAACTTATGTTTAAAATATAAATAATTTATAAATATTATTGTATAAACAGATAAAAATGTGTCTATTGTATTTCATTATAAATGCCTAGATTAATATGGCTTCTAATCAGTTGTTTGTCATATTTACTTTTATGTCAGTGATTTACAAGACCTAATGAGTGTCTAATTAGTGCCCTTAGGCATTAATATTAACCTTTTAAATACATGCACGTTTCTAATTAAGTGGATTTTCTTTTGATGTGTTTAAACTGTCTGCTGAGCTTTCATAAATATTTTACTCACACATTCAAGTAACAGTTATATATGAAAGTTAGACAACTGCCAGCTGCTTGCAAATTGAGGGAATTTGAAATAACTCACAATATTATTGAGTTAATTTGCCAGTCAGTAAATAACCACCCCACAGTAGAAAGAATTGATAAACTTTTTGTTCTGATAGGTTTAGGCTATATAAAAATACATTTGAACATTTGATGTACAGATAGTTTATCAGTAAATTGATGAGTAATCACATCAGTTATCTTTTTTGGTTGTTTGTTAATTTTGCAATAATAAGTATGTAATACAGGCCTCAAAGTAACATATCAGTCAAGGAGCCAGTTGGCTCCCAACTTACAAAATTTAAAAACCAATAAAAAAATTCAGGAGGCAGTTGTTAAAATCCACATGTGATCCATATACGAGTTTACTGATTATTTATCAATTAAATGTAGATCAATAAATAATTTTTAAGGAGTAGTTAGAGAACTACTGGGCATCATAAAACTTGATTATATTTTGACAAACAATATTATCTGTTTTGAAACGGTTCAGAATTAGAAAATGTCACAGTAGAACTTTGGTGGAAACCTTATTTAGGTAGAAAATTAAGTTGATCAACTTCATGTAAATCATACACTCTGGGCAACTTATTCTGAAGGTATCCCAGGGAAGGTATGGTTGAATTTCAATCTAACAAATATCAAATAATCACACTGTGACCAACAATTGATATAGAATGACAACTATGAAGTATGATGAAAGATGTCATAGCAATCTTAATCCTAAGCAAAGCAGTCTGAAGGAACATCCAGATTGCATGCATCATTCAATTAATGATTACTATTCTGAGTATAGATTTAATTGATTGTCACTCTCATTAAAAATGGTAAATCTTTTTGTTATTAAGTTAGAATTGGTCGACCTGTATATCAATATGGCCAAAACAAGTTTTTCAAGAGACAATTTTGCTACTTATTGTTCAAAGTTAGGAGCCAGTAGGAAAGGGGACAGCTCCTAAAACAGGCACAAAATTGAGCCCTGTAATTGCTTTCCTTCATGGCTCTTACAAGTAATTTTCATTTGTTAGCATGATAAATACATGTAACTCTTGAAATTAAGTACGAAAAACAAAATATTGGCTTCAAATGTAATTAGTAATTTAATTAATTACATTTGCAAAGTAATTGTAATTTAATTAATTACATTCCAAAATCCTTGTAATTGTAATTTAATTGAGCATTTTGGGAAAGTAATTGCGATTTAATTAATTACTTTCCATTGTAATCTACCCCATCCCTGAATTAAGCTTAAACTTTTATTAGCTATTTCAATACTTCCCTGATTTTTTAGCTATTTACTGATAATTTTTATGCATACTTTAATTTATTGGCTTTCTGTTGTGATAGATGAAGTCTTGGAGGGTGACCTATTAGTATTGGCGGGTGAGCTTTGAAAATTACCCCTCTGGGAATTATAATCTTTCTTCTGAGTAAAATGACTTCCAAATGATGTGTGAAATTAAGATTTTATGAATAACCTGGCATTAATACACTACATAGATCTACAATTCTTTAATCTCGAGGATAACAAACATTGTACATNCTTTTGACTTGATGAAGTCAGAATTATTTATCATTAATTACAATTTGACTTGTACAAGTCAGAAAAGCTAATTTAATCAAGGGGAATAACCCAAAGAATCTACCAACACTGACTTCCTCAAGTCAGATAAAACTGACTTAAACATGTCAATCCCCTGACTATTTTTAATTATAATTTCTCATGACAACACAACGATTTTTATACGACCGCAAAAATTTTGCGGTCGTATTATGTTATGGCGCAGTCGTCGGCGTCGGTGTTGGCGTCGGCGTCTGTGGCCCCCATAACTTTGTTTCTAGTGGACGGATCATCTTCAAATTTCAGTATGTGGTTTCTTGGCATAATGGCTACCCCGGGTTTTAATTTCGGGTTTATGGCCCCACCCGTTTCAGAAAAAGGGGCCAAAAAGGGGTACAATTGGGTATTTTTGTG